>VWZG01003058.1:165263-219168 GCA_013396735.1 Grallaria varia
GCCCCCGCTGAGGCGCCGGGTGGGACGGAGCGCGGCCCCTCGGCCCCCGGCTCTCGCCGCCCGGTCCCTCGTGCCCGCCCGCGCCGCTGCAAGCCCTCGCCATAGGATTGCCCAGCGTGGACTCGGTCGGCCCCGCAGTCACCCCGACGTTTCCCCCGGTGTCACCTCCCACCGGGCCCATCGACCGCGCTCGGTGCCCGCAGTGTCGGAACGCGCTGCTCGCAGCGTGGACGGGACCCGAGTCCTCCCTAAGTGTCTCAGTTTTCAGCAAACAAACTCGCTCCGTGTCGAGTGAGGTAACAGCAACACTACCCTGGAGAAGGCGTGTCCGGCTGCCCGGGCACCGTACCCGGCGTAGGAACGACCGGCGATGCCACGTCCAGCCTCGCCCAGCAGAGGCACGAGGAAAGCTTTAGAAACCCCTCTCAGGGTGATGTGTTCCCCCCAGTAAATTACTGATGCCGTAAAAAGACTGCTGTTCCTAGCGTGAGAGAACCCCCAGATTAAAGAGTGCTCCTGTACCGTGTAGTTCCTGCTTTCCCCGCAGCTCGTACGTGTTTGTTACAGATGTCTCCATGCTCTCCACACTAGTAAGGATTACAGTCGGGTGCAAAGAACCCGGTGGCATTTGACAGCTGTGGTTTATCTCATTGGCTTAAGACTCCTTCTAATGAACCGGAGGCTTTGTAACACATTGGAATTTTAATCCTTGGCTTTCGTTCAGAGAATCAGGATGAAACAGGATGAAACAGGAGTGAAGCGAGTTTACCTGCAGTGGTTGTAAACCTTTGCTGTCTAATCCTGTACTAGTTGGCATGACTAATAATCTGTACATTAGGCAAGACCGTGCTGATGCCTGCTTGCGTGTTCTAAACCAAGATTTAAGAGTATTGTAACAAATCTATGTGGAATGATTGTGTAATTTCTGTTTCTAGCCAGCATCAGTCCCCTCACTTTCTGCAACAGGAAACCAAATCAACATTGGCTAGAAAGAGGGTGGAGTGAGGGTAGCAAGGCCACAAGATTGGGTTGGTTATGTTCTTCCAGCTTAGCCGGTGGAACAGATACCTCAGCACCTTGGAGTAGGAGTGAGGTCCGTATCTGGTGCCCTGGCACAGCTCTGTGGCAACGCATCGATGGCAGTGGATATTGAGAACAAAAGGCATTTCACTCCAGCGTGCCCATAGTCACCTTCGAGGGAGGAACACCCAGGTGTCTCCTGGGTCTGTGAGATCCTTCTGGAACCCGAGTGCGTTGCGCTTGGTAGGTTGGGATGTCACTTTTACTGAATTTTATAGAGGTATTTTCTAAGTGTAAAAAGTATCTTTAGTTTGAAATTATGTAATCTTTGTAACACTGGCTAATGTAGCTTTACCACCATCAGCTTCAACACTGTAGGACCGAACCAGAGGGCACCATGGGGTTTGGTAGCTGGAGGTTTCTCTGTTGATCCTGGAACCCATTCAGCTCTAGGTTGTCATAGCCGGCTATGTGATGCATGGGTCATTTTTTCTGTTAATGTGTGTGCCGAGTTGGATGGTCGACTGTAAGGATACTACATGTCTATCCATGTACGAAGTACTTCCCGTTATTTCATTTTAATTTATTCTCTTCAATCTGATACTTAGCTCTCCAGCTCCATGCTATACTGATTTTCCTGCGAGTCGAGTTAGCAGCAGGTTTTGTTGTTTGGTTGGTTTGGCTTGTTGTTTTGGTTTTGGGTTTGTTTTTTTTTTTGTAGGACAAGCAGATACCTGCTCCATCATTGGATTTAACATATGAGGTTGGTCCAGCAGATCTAGATGCTCCCATCAAGACAATAGGCAGCACAACATCCCTCCGTACAAACGAGGCCGGTTGTGCATCCTAGTGTGTTGAGAATGTGCATGTCGTGACAGTTGTGGTACTTTTTCTACCATTGGGATGCACTTCAGGATGTTCAGCCATTTGGCCTGCTGGACTGGTTACCTGCTGGACTGTTTGACTTCTCCAGGTTACACTGAGGTGCTAACATGCCTAATTTTAATAAAGTATATTTTGTTTTCTTACATTTCCCATCGCCACGTGGTATATATATGTATTTCCGAAAGGTTGGCAGCTGTAGCTAGTCTTCTCTTTTGCAATTTTTTATTCCTCATGAACTCCACACCTGGAACAGCAGGAATATCTTTACACTCATGTAGGGTGAGGAAGTGGAATTACTATTTCAAAGGCAGTATATTCAAGACCTTCACTACCTTAGGCTGGTTCATGGAAGGCCGTGCCTTCTCCTTCCTCCACCATATGTTAGACAGGAGAATTGTGCTGGAGAAAGCCCTTTGGGAAGCCTCCAGTCTTGAACAGTTGTAAGCAGCAAAAAATTTCAGCTGTGCCTCAACCATCACATTTTTTGGGTTGAACTGGGGATATTAAATGAAGCTGTGGGATTGTCCTGCTCTGCTCTGTGCTGGTGTGGCCTCACGAGTTCTGGGGGCAGATTTGGGCACCACAGTATAAGAAAGTTATAAAGCTTTTAGAGCGTGTCCAAAGGAGAGACATGAAGATGGTGGAGGGTCTAGAGTGGAAGCCATATGAGGAGAACCTGAAGGCACTTGGCTTGTTCAGTCTGGAGGAGATGGAGGGCAGAGCTCATCCTGGGCTGCAGCTTCTCGCCAGGGGCAGCGGAGGGGCAGCTCTGCTCTCTGCGACCAGTGACAGGACCCGAGGGAATGGCTGGAGCTGTGCCAGGGGATGTTTAGGTTGGATATTAGGAAAAGGTTCCTCACTCGAAGGGCGGTGGGGCACTGAAACAGGCTGCCCAGGGCAGCGGTCACAGCACTCAGCCTGTCAAAGCTCAGGGAGCGTTTGGACAACACACTCGGGCAGCTGGTGGGATTGTGGCGGTGTCCTGTGCAGGGGCAGGAGTTGGAGTTGGACTCGATGATCCCTGTGGGTCTGTGAGCGTTGCCATCGCGGGCGGCGAGCCGGGGGGCTGCCGGTGCTCATTGCCCGGCCCCGGGAAGGCGATACAACCCCCGACAGGCGCCGGGCGTGCAGGCCCGTGTGCGGCGGGACCGGAGGGGGCGCCTGGCGGTGTCAGGATGGCCGAGCGGTCTAAGGCGCTGCGTTCAGGTCGCAGTCTCCCCTGGAGGCGTGGGTTCGAATCCCACTTCTGACAACTGGCTGTTCTTTTAGCGCTGCGCTCGCCTTTTTAGCATAAGTGGATTGCTTTCAAATCGCAGCGCTTTGTTTGCTTTTAATGAGTCTCTCACACAAAAAGGGCGGCGGGCGCGCAAAAGGAGCTGTCAGAAGTGGGATTCGAACCCACGCCTCCAGGGGAGACTGCGACCTGAACGCAGCGCCTTAGACCGCTCGGCCATCCTGACCTGCCGCTACTGCGTTTCCCGCAGCCTCGCAGCATCCGGCCCGCCGAGGGTGACACGGGAGAACAGTCCCAGGTAATGTTTCCGTGAACGACCCGAGCGATGACACCGAACCGTGAGGCGTGTCTGATGGTCCAAAGGGTCCTGCTGCCACCCAGAGAGACCTGGCCAGGCTGGAGAGATGGGCTGAGGGAACCTCCTGGAGCTGAGGGCGGGGAGAGCCTGGCACGGGCTGCCCAGAGAAGCTGCGGACGCCCCATCCCTGGAAGTGTTCAAGGGCAGGCTGGATGGCGCTCTGAGCAGCCCCGTCCGGGGGAAAGGGCCCTACCCGTGGCAGGGGATGGAAACGAGGTGCTTTGAGGCCACTTCCAACCCAAACCATTCCAGGACTCCACATGGAACACGTGGGGGACCCACGCCAGGCACTGGGATGCTCCGGGGGACACAGAAAGTCCCGGGGGTGCTGGTGGGCTCCGAGGGGGACACGCGTGTCCCGGGCTGCCCCAGGCAGCGCATGGCGAGAACGGGGTGGGGTGGCGGTCACGTCGGGGGCTGCCCTTTGTCGCCGGTGCCTCGGTGTCCCCGCGCGGGACCGGGCGCAGGCACCGCCGCATCCCCGGGGAGGCGGGGCGGGGGCAGCCCGGACCCACCCGCGCCCCGCCCGCCGAGGGGCCGTGCCGGGGCCGGTGTCGGTGTCGGTGTCGGTGTCGGTGTCGGTGTCGGTGTCGGTGCCGGTGTCGGTGTCGGTGCCGGTGCCGGTGCCGGTGCCCGCACCATGGCGGGGCTCCCCGGTGCCGCCCGCGCCCGGAGCGTCTCCCCCGGCACCGCCCCGACCCTGGACGGCACGTTCCTGTGCTCGCCGCTCGGGGGGCTGATGGGCGCCCAGGCCGTGAGTACCGGCGATGGGACGCGGGGAGCGGGGAGGGCATCACAAAAGCTTTGGTGCTTTTCTTCACCGCCCTGGCTGGGAGCCCCTGGGGCTCCCTTCGGCTGCCGCCCCATCCCCGCTGCCCCTAACCGTGAGGCAGCGCAGCCCCCGCTCCTCCTTCCCTCTCCGGAGCCAGAGGTAAAATTCGGCTTCGTGCCCTCCCGCCCTTGGCCGATCGTGACTCCGCTCGCCGGCGGGCACTTCCCAGGGCCGGTCCCCGGCCGGGCCCGTGGGCATTCCCGCAGGGCACGGCCGGCCGCTCGGGGGGGGTGTGATGCTGCGGTGTGCCGGGGTTGCTCCGGGGGCTCTCGCACTCCCTGGGCACTCCCAGCCCTCCAGATTGTCCTCCAGGCTTTGGCGGCCGCTCACAGACGGGGTTTTGCACCCAGGGGCAGCATCACCTCCCCGCTGATTCGGCATCGGGGGAGACCATAGAGAACAAACTCCCGCTGCGGGGGCGCCTCGGGTGCCACGAGGGTGCACACGGGTGGGCGTCCAGCTGCATGCGGGGCCACGTGTGACCTGCCCTGGGGTTTGCCCGCGGTGCTGCCCCTCTGCATGGGAGCCTCTTCGCTCGTCCTCCCTCCGCGGGGCAGCGCTGGGGGGGCGCAGTGGGATGTGCCCTGAGCAGCCACTGTGGGAACGGCTGGCACAGACCTGGCTCCAGATTCCAACCCCTGGGCATGGCTGAGCTGGTTGTGGCGCAGGAACAAACGCCCTTCCCTGAAGGGGCTGGGGGGGATGCTGGCGGGGATGGGTGCCTTGCAGGAGCATCAGGAAAGAGAGATGGAACCAAGACCAACAGAAGGGACCCTTCAACCCTGCAGCTGGTGCCACCTCTCCAGCCCCTTGCTCAAGCCATACCATTAAACACGCTCACCCACCCAACTGAGACCCACTGCTCCCCAAAGCCTCTCTCGTAAGGGCTCCTGCTTTTCCCCCCCAGCAGCCGGAGCAGGGCAGCTCACACATGCCACCTCCCACTCCCAGAGGAGCCCCCTGTACATGTTTCTGCCCAACACATATTTCGTGATCACGAGTGTTAGAAATGGATGTGCCAGACAAGGCGGCATTGTCGGGGCAGCCGAGCACCAGGGCGTTGTACGCGGGCAGGACAAAGGCTGTTGTGTTTCCTCCATGACAATAAGTGATGCTGATTTTCGCAGGGGCGGAGCGGCTTTCCAAAGGGCCCTTCTCCTCCCCAGCGTGCCCCTGCTCTCCTGGAGCAGATGCTGTCGGTGCTGGTGACCCCAGGCTCATGGAGGATGTTCCGTGTTCCACCTGTAGGAACCAGGCCCTGAACAGCTTCCCTGTTTCACCCCACAGGTGCTTGGCTTACTGGTGTGGTCGCTCATCGCCGCCACAACGTACCACCTCCACGCGGCGTACGGCTGGGTGATGTTTGTGTCCCTCTTCTTCTGGATACTAACACTCCTTTTCTTCGTGACTTACCTCCTGCAGCTTCAGCTGAAGTTTTACGTGATCCCCTGGCCCCTCGTGGTGCGTAACCAAGAGGGAGCGAGGGAGGGTCCTAAATGGGAAACAGCTTGGGGAGATAGTCCGAGAGGAACAAAGCTTCGAGCTCTTCTGGGCTGATGGATCAACATCCCCTGCACTTTGCACAATGACATTGTTTCATTCTGCCCCGCAATTGCTTAGACGATGTTCAGAACAAAAAGTCCCGTCTCAATCCAGAAAGTTAAAGCCACCACACTTGCAGTTGTGGTGTCAACCAGAAACCCCTCAGCACAACCTGGGGATATGACATTAACCTTACATTTGTTCCCAATGTGCTAAGTTGGACCCTTTTCCTCTGGTTTTCCTGGGAAATAGGGAGGAATGGGGAAGTGAGTCTTTTTCTGATCCCTCATCCCAGCATGAGGGAGGCACGAGCCTGAGCCCGGGCCTCACAACCTTCTCTTTGACTTCCCCAGCTGATGATCTACAACGCCGTGGCCACCGTGCTGTACATCACCGCCTTCGTCACGTGCGCGGCCGCCGTCCATCCGACGTCCTGGCGGCAGTGGGATTACAACCGGAGAGCCGCGGCGTCCGTAAGTCCCGGTGGGCTGGTGAGCGCTGGGGGCCTGGGGCAGCCACTGTGGTCACACAGGACGTCTGCTCCTCTTCCAGTTCTTTGCCTGTGTCACCATGATCACCTACGGGGTGAGCACCTTCTTCAGCTTCCGCGCCTGGAAAGGGCTTGGCAGCAACGCGGCCACCAGCCAAGTGACTGACCACGTGTAAGGAGTGGACAGCCAAGCCACCCACGGGCCGCCCTGCGTCAGCTCATGCCAGGCTGGGTGGCTCGGAGCCTCGTGTGCCACCAGGGCTCGTTTTGGGACCAGCCTGTGCTGGCAGCAGTGCTCACTACTGGGTCATGTGGGTGCTGCTCTGTGGTTTCTGATGATGCTTCCAGCTGACGTGCCCACAGCACAAACCGGCATCGCCACCGACAGCCTGGCCAGAGGACACGGACTCGCTGGAGGCTGCAGCTCCTGCTCATCCTTGGGGATCCTCTGCGTCCTCGCTGGAGCTGCTCCACTGAGGGGCCTCACTCAATTCGGCACACTCCAATACTAAAACTCACTAAACCACGCCCAGGCTCCTCTCTCTGCTCATTCACAGCTACAGTGTAAGTAATTGCAATTAACAGGATTTAGAAAGGGTGGCAGAGCAGGAAGATGGAGGTAAAGCAACCGAAGGAGTCGTAACTGCTCTCGTGTTGATTTCTAACAATTTGAATACAAATTTTATGCTTTAAATAAAAATTGTCCTATATTGAGCACTGGAGTCTGTCTTGAGAAAGCCTGATTTGGGAGAAGGCAGAACGCAGAGCATGGCAGGGACAGCAGAGATGTCACTGCAGAGATCACTGTCCCTCCCCCCTTTTATATTTGGCAGTGGAAGGGACAAGCCCTCAGGGTTCATCTCGCTTTGCTTTAAGCACACACACACTCTGAGCGTGCATCCAAACCGCAGGAACACAAAGGAGGTGCCAAGGCTTTGAGCACTCCCTGCTCCCCACTCAGCATCACACCCCCCTCAGAGTCCACCTAATTAACCAGCAAGTCAGTTTTGCCCGTTTAGCTGCAGGGGGGGTTTCAAAACAGAAAACCAAATCTGCAGAAGCTCTGGGAACAGGCAGGATCAGCACCTCAGGAGAGCACAGAACCAGCTGCTCCCCTGTGCTGCAGACCACAAATTCACCTTTTGGGTGTTTGGGAATCCAGGCAAAGCAGCTTTTCCTTTCACACCCTCCTTGTACAAGCTATTAAGAATAGATTAAATGAGTTCAAAAGCTGTGGCATGGGGAGCTACACTGCAAAAGTTACTGCATGCTCTGCACAGGAGAAGTTTCACCAGGTAATCTGCAGAGGGAGGCCCAGGAAATGGAACAGCACTGATGGAAGGTGAGCATTGAAAAGGAACCAGACACGTGGCATTGGCCACTGACAGATCTGTCTTTATTTGGTTGTCAGTGAGTAAAGCAAGGGTCAAGTTTCCACAACTATGAATATATATAAATCAGCCACAGTAGGAAAATAAAAAAATAAAATAAATAAAAATTAACATGGTAGATCACTATCAAATTCAACATGTCTAAATAGAAAGTTTACTTACACAGTGTTAAAGAACACCAGTCTCAGCTTTCCAAACACTGACACATTCCAAGTTTAGATAGCATCTCTCCAGACTCAGCTACATCACCAGGTAACTGAGGCTGCAGAACCTACATCTCTCTGGGAAGGATGTGACCAAAACTGCTCTTTGCAGTTCTTATAAAGCAGCCGATAGTCCATCAGCAGGAATTCTGTCTTGGCATCTTACAAACTACTTGCCTGCACACGCTGACTTCTCAGTTAAAAGCACAGTCCTGAGAATTGAGCACTTTTTATTGCCCAAGTCCAGGCTGGATGGGTCTCTGAACAACCTGGTCTAGTGGAAGGTGTCCCTGCTGATGGCAGGGGGCTGGAACAAGATGATCCCCAGCTAAGCAATGCTGCTGCAGAAACAGAGGGAATAAACTGTTCTCTGTGTTCAGCTGAGACAGGACAAAGAACAACGAGCTCAAACTGCAGCTCAGGCACTTTTATATCAGACTGCAAAAGGCTGCCAGCAGCAGCAACAGCTGGGCACTGCCCCAAACAGCCCGGACCAACCATGGCAGCTTCTAAGAAAATCCTGGCAGATACACTATGAGAATTTTGGGCAGAGCCAGGGAAGGAAAGGCTCACAGTCTCTTCCATCCACCTTGTAAAAGGGTATAAAACTCCCAGAAAGCTCTGATTTCTCCTCCCAAGAGGGGGCCCACAGTCCCAGTCCTGCCCCGCCACGCACCCACCGCCCTCATGACAGAGCTGAGCTCCCTCCCCTCTGGCCCAGCTGTCTCTTGGGAATCGCTGCCTTCCACCTCTGAAATTAGAATAGACCTTGCTTAAAATACAACAGAACTCCCTTTGGAATTACTTGTTTAATGGTTTAATGAAGTCACCACTAGTGCACTGCTTAAATCCAGACTTCGACCTTCTTTTTCCTAGAAAGGAAGAAAAATAAATCCGTGACTCCAAGCTGTTCCAGAATAATTATTGTTACACCAATACAAAATTACAGGTTATCTGAGCATCTGTGATTGAATGTGAGCCCAAAGTGACTGTGGAGGAATCCCTGAGATAAGGGGGCTGTTGCCCTGCCTGTGTCTGTCCATGTCAGAGTAGAATCTTGCTCACATCTGGTCAGGAATGCTGAGCCAGGGGCTTACCTGTGCTGAAGAGTCCAGTGGTTTGCCTTTCAGGAGACCCCACAGCTTCAAACCCCAACTCAAATTCCTCCTGCTGCTGAGACATGGACTGACTCTTTCTCCTCAGCCTGTCCCCATTTCCACAAAACTCAGAGGGGTGGGGAAGGGGCAGAGACATAACCACAACAACTGTGACTCCTTTGCTCCTTGTCCAGTGGGACTGGACAGACACTGGGGAGCACTGACATGTGTTTCATTTCCCTAGGCCAAACCTCATCCAAAGACCTTAACACTTTTGTTTGTTTCTCCAGCCTGCACAGAGAGGAAGAGAAAACAAATGATGTAGGCTTAAAAGCTAATTTTGGATATATTAGGTATAAAAAGAAAAATAAAACATATTATAGAATCAGAATGGTCAAGGTGGGAAGGGATCTCTGGAGTCCATCTGGTCCAAACCCTGTGCTCAAGCAGAGCCACTTTGGGACCATGTCCAGAGAGCAGTGGAATCTCTCCAAGGATGGAGACTCCACAACCTCCCTAGGCAAGCTGTGCCAGTGCTCAGAGACCTTCCTAGTGAAAAGGTGTTCCCTTCTGTTCAGTTGGAGATTAATGTTCAAAGATGTAGAAAATGTGTGTTTCTAAAGAACGGCTCCACATGCCAGCTTCACTCATGTTTTCTAAAAATTATTAAATGTGCAGTCTGAGTTTAAAAATATACCCAGTGAAGTGATTTTCCTTTTGACCCTGGCGCAGCCTTCGATTAAATGCTGCAAGCTACTGTAGCAACTTTACCTTTGGTACTCCCAGGTGGAGCTACACAGAACCGACAGTCATTGTGCCAATGAAAATAAACAGTGTGACATACTCACAGCTCTGTATTCCAAGAACATTTCTTTGAAAGCCAGAAAGTCTGTAAATGTGAGCAGCAGATCAAATATATCACCTGGCATTTCGTCTTTGTGTTGTCTGTAGAGAGAAGTCGGGGAATGAGAAAATTGTGTGAGAAAAATTAGTTATTTCAAAATGGCACGAGGTCAAAAAGGACAAGGAGAACAGTATCACTGTTTAAACAAGACTGTTATTACAGGTGTATCATAGAGCAAAATTATTACTGGGCAGTATTTCCAATTCAAGTATAATTATCATATATACCTAAATCCAAGACCTAAGAGTATCTTGTAAGTCCTTGAAAACTAGATCTGTAAGTCAACAGAACTAACACCCAACTAGCATTTCTCTATGTATTTATTTTGAGCACTGAAACTGCAAGACAGTCCCTTGGAAGGTGAGAAAGTTTGGGGAAAGGCTTTATGATGAAAACATTTTCAAAGAAAGGCTCTGTGCTCCCATGTCACCAAATTTCAACAAGACCTTCCTAGTGGATGGGTTTTTGTTCCTAGTTTGTTTTGGGGTCTTTTTGTTTGTTTGTTTGGGGGGAGGGGGTGTGGTTTGTGCTGTTGTTGGGGGTTTTTGTTTGTTTGGTTTTGATTTGGATCTTTTACAAATTATTTAACTCCTTAAAAAAATCTCCTTCTAAAGGAACTTTACCTTAAAGAGCCTGTTCTCTATGTGTACTATGTCTATCCATAGTAACTTCCCAGTATCTTATTAAGAAACACTAATTAAACTGATTCAAGTGTTTTAAGATACTCAGGTCCCAATTACACCTGATTTTCTTATTCAAGGGGGAAACCAGTGATCTTTCAAAAGCCATCTCTTCATGAAGCTGGTTAAATTGAAGGGAACCAAAGTCTTCTCTGAATGCTCTGTACAAGAATTTCAATAAAGGAATGTCATCACATGACTCAGAAACACCACCAGGTTATTGAAGTGCCTGGCAGAGATAAACAAGACCCAATCTTTTAAGGGTCTGGCTTTAAAGTGACAAGAATGCAAACTCTCCAGTGTTCTCATTCTGATTCTCTTCCTACCCCAATATATTTCAGCATGACAACTCTGAAAGAGTAGCAGAACATGCTGAAGGCAAGAAAAGTCGTCAGTCATTGCCTGCATGAAAACTTCTTCTTTTAAATTAAAGAGGAACTGCCCTCTAAAGGGCGAACCATCAAACCTAAGCTTTGATCTAGATAAAAAGAATTGAGAAGCACATAAGCCATTTCCCCAGCCAAAAGCAAAGCAAAGACTTACTGCAATGACACTGTGAAAGCAACCATATCAAACCCACGAATCCGATCAAGCAACTTCTCTTCAATGTATTTCTCTACTAAAGAGATCTGAAAAAAACCCAAACGAACCTCCCCTGTAACATCATAACAGACTTCATAAGCAGATTTCCAAACAGCATCCTTACACTGACACCTTATTGACACTCTGCATGACCCTCACTGTGCACAACTGCAGACCCCTCAGTGGGGCATTGCTGGTTCTGTTCTATCATCACCCAAGGCACAGAGTTGAACATTTTTGGGGTATTGGTGAGAACAAACACTGACTGTATCTAGTAACAAGCTACTTTTAACTCATTTAATGGTTTTGACTAGTAGACAGGTCTAGTTTCTTAATTATGATTTGCATGAAGAATGTGATTGAAGTGTGCAATACAGGAAACAATACAACTGGAAAAGAAGAAACTTCATTTGCATACATTCTTAACACATTACTTAATACAGCAATAGGATGAATCTCAATTCAAGAGTTATAAAACTTCCAAAACATCTCTAGAAAATTTTGGGTGAACAAAACAAGGAAGGAGCCCAAAGCTCCAGAAAACATCTTTTTTGTTCACAGACCATGGCTGTGCTTCTGAAGGAGACAGGCAAACACGATGCTGGATCTGCTCCATTGAAGCCCAGTATTTTATATAGAGGGGGATTAAATAAAAATAAAAAAGCAATACATATGAAAAAAGGTATCTTACATATTCATTAAAAATGTCAGTATAGATGAGTTTATTTTCTTCTGAGTCATCGAACTCCTGGTAGTGCTTCTCCAGAAAAGACCTCTGTAGTATCTGGAAATCATCATCTGGGCCACAACAAAAATGCATCATGCAGTTACGAGTTTAGTCATTCTTTCTGAAACACAAACCCCACATTCACTGTTCCTGTGCTTTCCTGCTGTAACCACAGAGCCCCACACACATCACACCAGCTGCTGCTGGGCCACCACTTCTGACCCATCTGTGAGGGGACAGAGGCTGCTGGTGGGGTACTAGCAAAACAGTCCTCCTGCTCTATGTTAATTAATAAAATTATTTATTCTGAACCCATTTTTGTTCTGGCTTTCAAGTCAGCAAAATATCTGTAATTTTTAAGTGAATACCTCTTCCCTACCAGAATTCAAAGTAAGGTGGTTTTTTTTTCCTTGAATTTAAAAATATTAGTGAAATTCAGAGATTAATTTTCAATTGATGAAGACTTTTTCCCAGTTGTGGATGGAAACAAGAATAAAAATGAACATGGTAGGTCACTCCCAGAACATGTCTAAATAGAAAGTTTGCTTATACACAGTGTTAAAAGACACCAGTGTCAGCTTTCCAAACCCTGACACATTCCAAATCAGTTTTGTTAGCATTTCTCCAGGTTCAACGACATCACCAGGCACCTGAGGCTGCAGAATCTACATCTCTCTGGGAAGTATGTGACCAAAATGTTAGCATTTCTCCAGGTTCAACGACATCACCAGGCACCTGAGGCTGCAGAATCTACATCTCTCTGGGAAGTATGTGACCAAAAAGATTATGTACCATTCCTATAAAGCAGCCACTGGCCCATCAGCAGGAATTCT
The DNA here is from genome assembly GCA_013396735.1 of Grallaria varia. Lineage (NCBI taxonomy): Eukaryota > Metazoa > Chordata > Aves > Passeriformes > Formicariidae > Grallaria > Grallaria varia. Next base: position 178,042 of record VWZG01003058.1, read on the forward strand.
GTCTTGGCATCTTGTAAACTACTTCCCTGCACACGCTGACTTCTCAGTTAAAACCATGGGCCTGAGAATTGAGCACCTTTTATTGCCCAAGGCCAGGCTGGATGGGTTTGAGCAACCTGGCCTAATGGAAGCTGTCCCTCACCAGGGCAGGGGGTGGAACTGAATGACCTTTAAGGTTCTTTCCAACACAAGCAATTCTGTGATTCTTATGACCATCTTTGTATTTTGAGGTTGCTTGTAGTATGTTTAGCACCCATGTTTTTGTCTGTAACTACTTGCAGCCCTTACCCATTATGATGTCCTCCAGATAGCCAACAACTATATCAAACTCCTCATGACAAGTGGTGGAGCTGAGAGTAAAGAAACACAGGATACATAAATACACATTTCAACCACAGCAGAAATCAAAGTTAAAATTAAAAAGTGTTAATGAAAACCTAAGCACAAATAAACCCAGTAACTGCAAGATGACTGAGTAACTTTCTACTTTCAACCTACAAAATAATCCATGACACTGATGAGAAGACTGCTTCATGGAGATTCTCATCAGGCCTCTACTATAGTTCCTCCCAGTAAGGTGCCTAATTGAAAAAAAGAATAAATGTTGTTTTACAGGCATTACTGTCAAGGTAATTCTAGTTCTGGTGCAGAAGGATGTAAAGAGTGTAATTAGAACAGCAAATTAAGCCTTTTCCAACCCACAAATCCAGCTGCTACCACAGTTTTCCTTCTGTTCTCTTCCCTGCATTAACTGCACATGGTGGTCACAGAACTCTAGACACTCTAGAGAGTATTTTGAATCACTTGGTCTTAGGGAACCACTTAAACTGAATGTACACACAAGTATTACATAACTGAAGAAAATTAAGTATTTTTCTTATGCAAGAAACATCCTTACGTGTTCCAAATAAATGAGATAATCTCCTAAGGTTATTCTATCATGAGCAAGTATTTCACATTGTTATGGATCTGAAGTCATCCAGGAAAGAGACTTCTGGTACCAGCACCAGCACTCTGGATCCCTCTGCTAAATCTATTATCGTGCAGCTTGTTTGGACACAGTAAATAATCTGCCAGATCTCTCTGGCATTCTCAGTTCATCTTTAATGGGGGATGAACTCTTCCTGTATTCTCCAGAAGATGAAAGACAAGCTTTACTTACACATAAGGGAAACAAGTCTCAAGGAAAAAAAGAGCCTTCAATTGAAAAAATTCAATTAAATGCCTCCTTCTCTTTCAAATCTCTTTTTAGTAAACAGAGCAGAACAGCCCTTCCGATTAAGTTTTAAAAAGCTCATTATTTTGCTAATAGATAACACTCCAGTGAAATTAATCCAATAACAGTTTAACCAACAGTTTAACTTAATGAGCCATTAGGCTCACTCTGACCAGGAAAAATTAATGAGAGATTTAATTTACAAAGGTGTCTAATCAGCAAGCCATGTCCTAGCAACATTTCTGAGCAGCGAACCCTTGGGAGACGAGCGAAGCCAAGGCAAGGCCTGGAACAGCCCACGAGAGGGCGACACAGAGCCAGGAGAGGGGCGGGCAGGGCCGGGGCCGAGGGGACACACCTGGGCTGCTCACCTGCCCTGCAGGTCACAGGGCTGGCACAGCCCAGACCAAGGGGACACACCTGGGCTGCAGGTCACCTGCACAGGGCTGGCACAGCCCGGCCCTAGGGGACACACCTGGGCTGCTCACCTGCACAGAGCTGGCACAGCCTGGCCCGAGGGGACACACCTGGGCTGCTCACCTGCCCTACAGGTCACAGGGCTGGCAGAGCCCAGACCAAGGGGACACACCTGAGCTGCTCACCTGCATAGGACTGGCACAGCCTGGACTGAGGGGACACACCTGAGCTGCTCATCTGCACAGGGCTGCCACAGCCCGGGCCAAGGGGACACACCTGGGCTGCAGGTCACAGGCTCAGCGCTGCCCTTGGCACACAAGGGCAGGAGACTTTGCTATGGATAATTTCCACTATGTTTTTCCCCTCCAAATAAATGCTGTTACTGCTACTTTTATAGCTCATCCTAACAGCAACAGAACAAGTTTTAGTTTGAACCCCAGTTTAAGTCTGTAAGGCAAATAATGGAATTTTAACTGCTTCAAAAGGCACCAATTCCATCTCTTACACAATGTATGTACATCCACACACCTGCAGAGACACAGGCTCACCAATCCTGTAGTTTAAGCCCCTGTCAACTCCTAATGCCAAGCACATTGTCTAGACCAGCACACCCTGTGCTGCTGAGGCAGCCCAGGCACAGGGCCATTTGTGAGAGTCTGAGGGTGAAAGAATTAAATCCATGAATGACAGAGGCACAGGCACACGTCCTGCCACAAGCCTTGGGAGGCAGAGTATGTCAGACAATTGCTGGGTGAAGCAGCATCTTAGCATTTCCCAGTGTGAAATCTGGTTGAGGACACCTGTAAAAGGTCTCAGGTTTAGGAGGAGCACACTCAAACACAGAAGAATAGTCTCTCCTCAGAACCTGTGACACAAGATAACAAATATTCTTGAAAAGGAGAAATTTTGAATTTAAAATCAACACACAAAAAATAATTTCCAGCCTTACAGTGCTTGGTTTGATCCCTCAGCCAGGGCTACCTGCTGCTATGCTAACAGCTGTGATATTTAGTTTGACTTCACCTAAACTCTGCACTGATATTATTCCCTCCTGGAGCTTTGCATTCTGCACCTTTTTTCTCCTAAGAGGCACAATCTGCTAATCAGCGTGGTGTACATTCATTCATGTAATTATATTCCGATTAAGATATTTTAATTAGCAATTAGCTTACTGAAAATCTGACACAGAATGTAGCATACTCACGTGGCTACACCCAAGTTTTCTCCATCAGCAGTCTCCATTGTTTCTGCCTAACCAGACTGGAAGAGACAATCCGTATGTTGCTGCTTTTGGTGGTTATTTCTTCTTTTGGACAAGTGCTAAGGAATAACATGTGACTTTGCATTAATAGAAATTCAATTATTAAACTACTACACACTTCCCATACAGTAAATGAGGAGAGAATCTTTTATTCTTAAACACAGAATTCCAACGCCGTGTTCTTCCAAATGCAAGGCTAATTCTTTTCCGTAATAACCTGAATTCCCTACAAACTTTCTCTGCCTACCCAGAGAACAGGTTCAAACCCGCACACATCTGCAGCCAGCCTCTGTAAAGGGGGTTTGGGTCACCTCTTCATCTTTTCTCCTGAAACATCTATGACTTATCATAATAGAAACGAAGCCAGGTAAGGTGATGAAGATGCCACCCTGACCCAGGCTTTGGACAGCGCTCCCAGGGGCTCTGTCCAGAGCCAGGCTGTGTCGCCCCCGTGCCCTGGGCAGGGGGCAGGTGGCGACCCCTCACCCTGGGCAGGGCACAGAGAGCCCGTGGGGGGCTGCTGCCCACGGGGACCCGCCGCTCCAGCCACCCCGGCCGGGCTGCACCCACTGCCGGAGCAGCCCCGGGGCATCGCCCCGAGCACGGCGGGAAATCAACGCGTCCCTCGCCCCGCTGTCCTCAGTCCCGGCTGCCCAGCCCTGCCCCTCCTCAGGCACCCGCCTCACTGCCCTCCCCAAAGGCACCCGGGCGAGCGGGCCGACCCCGTCCCTCGCCATAAAGCGACCCGTTCCGGGGACCATGGCCTCGTGTCCTCCTCGTTCCCAAGCCGACAGCGCCGTGTCCCGGCCCCGGTTCCCCGGCCTGCTCTCAGCTGCCTCCTTCCCCACGAGCACGGCCCGGTGTCAACCCCCCCGGTGCCCCAGGACCGCTGCCCCACATCCCTCCCGTTCCCGGGCCCTCAGCCCGGTCTCAGCTCCCCCCTGTTCCCGGGACCACTGTCCCGTGTCCCCGCCATTCCCCGGCCCCCAGCCCGGTCCCAGCNGGCAGCGCGGGGGGGCGGGGCCGCCGCCATGGCGGGCCGGGGGCGCGTCCTGCGGGCGGGCCGATAATGGGACAGCACGGACAGCGCCGGCAGCAAAGCGAGTTTCCCCTCGCAGGGAATGTTTTTTAGTACTGAGTTCTGCACCGCGACCCGCGGGGTAACCTGAGCCCCACCCCAGCACCAGCGCCCGCCCGAAAGCGGACACGCCCGGGCCCTCCTATCCCCTCAGGGACGAACTCCTGGGGCCAGCCGGCACCGCCACCGACCGCGGCTCTGAGGGTGAGAGGAGGAACGCAAGGACAACAGCCAGCCTTCAAGGTGTTTTTATTGTTGAACGGACAACTTCGCTACAACTCGTTTCCCCTTCTGAGGGCCTGGGGAGTCACCGCCGCCCGTCCCCGTCCCCCCAGCCCTGGGGGCGTGCAGGGACGGAGGGGACGCGGCCCCCGAACATGGAGCGTGACAAAGATGCCCCCGGCGCGGATGGCGGCAGAATGCCAGTCAAAGCGTACAGCCTTTCCCTTTGTGAAATGAACAGGACAGTTGTCTGCAACACAGCTCCCTCCTCTGCCACCGCTGGCTCCCTCTGCCCAGCACCAGCTGCATGGAAGACGGTCTGGGGCAAAATTTTCAAAGCATGAACGTCTTTTCAATAAACACAGGCACTGAGTCCCGTGTCCACAAAGGCAGCGAGGCTCTAGGGCCACCTCCAGGTCCCAGGGACAGCAGATGCCTCGAAGCCCTCCTGGACCTGGGCCTTAAGAGCTTAATCTCATAGAGCAATTGGTACAAATTAGGAGTCCTAGGCACTTCTGAAAATTTTACCTCAGTTAATCCAGGCCAGGGAAACCAAAGCCCTGAAGTTTCTAGAATCTATTAAGGCAGAGTTCAAAATGGTTCTGTGCCACCTCTCCCCTCTAGTACAGTTTGTATCTTTGTACCTTTGGGATAAAAAACCTCATCATTGCATGTGGAAGCACTTAAAAGTGATTCTGAGATTCTGTCACCCTTGTGGCAGTGATAGTGATGGTGGTCACATTTGCTCATTGAGCACCGAGCAGGAAGGGACTCAGCTCTGACTGGACGTGTGGACTACAGCAAAACATTGTACAGTCAGTGAGGAAATGAGGTCCCCGTGGCAGATTTGCCAGTCTGACTTGAATCAAACCAGGCATCCAAGGTGGAAGAGAATTCACATTTTAACAAAAACACTAATCAGCACTCCACTTCTGGCTTCAGCCTATACTTGGACAAAAGTCAACAAGAAAACAGTGGACAGAACTTTCCTAATTCACACATCTCTGGATGAAGTTCAGCACCCTTGAGTTAGCAAAGGCAGAAGGTGAAAGAAATTGCTGGAGAGCTGGATCCTGTGACCTGTGTGCAGAGCTCTCAGCTCCTACTGCAGTCAGTAGGAAGCCAGAGTGCTCAGCAGGAAGAGGCAGCCTCAGCTCTGCTTTGTTAATATTTGATAGTACAATAAAGATTATTTTAAAAATAAGCTACATCGCAGCATGAGAAGTCACTACAACAGCCTCTGCTGTTGCATCACTGCCAAGAAGTGGGATGGTTTTGGTGTGAGCTGTGTGTGAATTAGTAAAGTTCCACTATACAGACAGACAATTTAAAAAAAAAAAGTCAATCTCTGCAAGTTTTGGAAGAGACCAAGTCGTATCCTCAGTTGGTGCAAAATAAGCAGAACTCCACCAGTTTTTGTGCTACTTCACTGACCCCAGCTGTGAACCCTGATTCCTTGTAGAAATCTAGTAAACCAGTCAAGAGCTGCCTGCTGAAATGCATCCTTAACATACAAACATCACAAATGTGTAATTAAAGTGGAGCAGAATTTCCCACTATATGATCCCTACCAAAAATAAGAACTGTGGCCCCAAACCTGCTCAGAGCAGGACTGACATGTGGCAAGCAAGGTGCATTTTTAAGGAGTTACAGAATAAGACTGAAATTGCTATCCAAATAACATTTTTTTTTAAATAAACTGGCCCAAAATTATCCTCTAACATTTTAAGATAGCTCAATTTTTCCAAAGTGAATGTAACTTTCAAAAACAACACTGATTAAAAAAGATGGTCAATGATACCTTAAAAAATACCCAGAATATCAAATTAATTCCAGTCCAGCATTATAATTAGTTAAGAATACCTCCTGAAAATTATAACCTCACAAAAAAATGTGGGTACTGAAGTTAAAAGCATCAGAAACATTATGTACTTGAAAATACCACCAATCTTTTAACATTTAAAAACAAATCAGAACATTCTTTGGAATCACCAAGTTATTAAAACCTGTGAGTTTCTCTACAGTCTCCACACTGTCTTTTCAAATTCAGTCTGTGTACAGATTCAGTCTTTGAGCAGTTTAATATCCACTGTCGGAAAATACAGAGTCTCTGACCAGCAGGAGGCTACATTAAACAGGAAAACATTGGCATTCTCTTTTTAGTACTGACTTCTGCCAAAAATAGAGACTTTCGAGCACAAGACAGCACGGCCCTGTTTTAGGAGATATTTATTTTCTCTTCTTTTCTAAACTGCATTGTACTTGTAACTTCCAGTGCAAATTTCTTCAGCACTTGCGACAGGCGAGAAGGAAAGGGGGAAGAAGAGACGCTCCCCTCTGCTCTTCAGAGGAACCAATAGCCATAGCACGCTGACCTAGCAGCTCTCCTTACTGCTGAAACCAGCTCCCATTGCTGGCAACTGGAAATAGCTTATTAAAAGATTTCATTTTTAAGATAAACAGATTAACAGGCTAGCATGAAATCTGGCCGTGGCTATGGTTCTATGTGCATAAAGATTGGTTAGAGATGCTTTCCCCTTTCAGTATTGGTCGGTGTTCATTAAAAACAAGTCTGTGGTCTTTTTCCACGTGTGTCATGAAATGTGAGAGATGTGTCTGACTCGGGTTTGTATTTCCTGTCGACACAAAGGGCAGGTCTCCAGTTGCAAGGCACACTCCATGCACAGGTCACTGAAGGAGAAGAAAAAAAAAAAAAAAAGATCAGTTCAAGCCTGCATTTACAGCATGAAGAACCAAACAACAAAATAATACAAGCACTAAGCCCTTCAGTCAGCCTGCCAGAGACACAGCCAAGGCAAGTATTGCAGTGTGGAGACTGCATATTGCAAGTCAGGTGTTGTGGATCTGTCCGCAGGCTTTGAGAGGAGCTCCTGCTGCTCAGCATCTCCCAGACCTGCAGGTGCTCCTGCAGGTGCTCAGGGATCACACCTGCCCATGTTCATTAATCTCAGCACTCTGGTCTGGAGAGCAGCAGCCCCAGTGCCCTGCAGGAAGCATCTCCATTTCTTGTTGACAGGGACATCTCTTTTTAACTTTCCAGCATCTAGATCCCCGGAAAGATTCCTTCCACAAGGTGCTCTAAAAACCCCAAGGATCTGGATTAATTTCCTGCTTAAAGGCAGGAAAATGCTGTTACAATGTAATTTGTACTGCTGTCCCATTTTTAGCTTTCAGAGGATTTTGTGGCTTGAACCAATCCATTTATTGAACATTCAATGAGTATTTATGATGAATTTCCTGCTCTCCTCATGTGATCTGGATTTCACAGCACCTGTACCAAGCACTAAAGTCTTTGACACCAGGGAATTGAGACTTGGTAGCCCAGGGCTAGCACAGATCCACTGTAGCCACAGTACTTCCCCAAACACACACACACACAATTAGGCATTAAATCTGCTCAGATCCAGGGTGAGAAGAATGGTGGGAATACTACCCTTAACCTCTACTTGTCACATCCTTAAAAGAAGAGTAGGTTATTTCCTTTATGCTAGGGAGTCAAAGGTGAGCAGGGACTGCCTGTGGTCTCATCTAAACTGGATGTCACATATATTTTCCCGTTTCTTTGGCTTTGGGTTGTTTTGAAGGTTTTACCTGTGTCCACATGGCCTGAGTTCTGTGTCTGCTACCTCATCACAGCAAAGTGTGCAGCAGTTCTCTCGGATACTCACTTGCTTCAACAATGCCAGGCGCCTGTGTCTGAGGAGAGCGAGAGACACCCCATATACACATTAGTGTGACTCCAAGCAATAAATTCAAAACTATTCTGAGTATTGCATCAAGGCCAACGCAGCCCTTGCCTGTGCTACACCACACTGCTGATAAACATTGATCACCACTTCCCACTAAAAAAGGCTGAACACGCCCAGAGATGTGCAAAACAGTCTTTGATTCCCTCTTCTAGTCTGTCAGAAAGGGACAAAGATAAATAACAATTCTTCTTGTTACTACAGCTGAACACTTCAAAAAAGTTGTTCTTTAGTACCTGGGTACTTTTAGGAGTTAAGGAAAAACAAACAAACAAACAAACAAATAAAACCTCACAAACCCACATATATATATATATATATATACACCTATTNACACAGTTTAAAAGAATAAAAACTGAAAATAAAATCAACAGCCCAATACAGCAACAGCCACAAGGGAGAGTCAACAGATAAAAATCCCCCCACTTGATGAACTAAGACACTTCACATTTGGTACAGACGCACACATGACACCTGTCAAAACTGTTCAGTGGCAGGGTGATGTGCATTGCCCCAACACCAGAAGCACTAAATTCAGCACAACTCTACATGAGTTTGTGTTAAATCCTGTGATGGAAAATTAGGGTCAACACATACAGGCCCTTGCCATATTTTCTATCATTTTAGTATGATCAAAGCTATCTTTTTTAGGATTGGCTTATCATTTCCAAGCAGTTCAGGCTGCAGGGCAGGGATGATCTTTGTTTACACAAAGAACAACAGTGTCCAACCTTGAATGGACCCTGTCAGTGCTATTGCATATTAAACAGTCTGTACCACAGGAGGCCAAGTTTCACCAGTCAGGCATCAAAAGGAAACCAGTTTCCCCTAGTTTGTTTCTCATCTTTTGGCAAAATCATGCAACAGCTCTCACAGCTAATGCTTGAACACTGCAAGAGCAGTGCCAGAATGACATCAATAACACTCAATCTGATCATCCACGAGAAACTGCAAACCCCTCATCTAGCATGGGACATCATTAAGACAGAAGAACACAATTTAAAAAAGGGAGTGAATAAAATTGTACCAAATAGATCATTTTAAGGATTAAAACAGACTCTCCTCACTTAAAGCACCTGCAGTCCCAAGAAGGATGAATTTACTCTGGCTATATGTAAGTACAAAATTGTCTTGCAAGTTGCATTTGATTTTCTCAGCATAAATATCCCAAGCCTCAAACTTTGCTAATGTGTGACTCCAATCCAGGAGTACTTTTTTCTTTCCTTTTTAAACACTAAGGTACTTAAGTACCTCAAGTACATCTCATCAAAGAGTTACAAAATTCAAAACCAGTCTCCAAATTTTATGGCACCCAGTGGTACCTCCTCCAACAATCTTGCTCCCACTTCATTAGTTACAACCTAAGATTATTTCACCCACATACATCACCACCAGTCCAGGGGCCACCTTCAGACAAAACTGAAATCCAGGGTACACCACATCCCAGATTATACTGTATACTGTTACTGTCTGTGTTCCAGTAAGTTATTTTATTACTAATAACTTAAACCAGTCCAAAACTAGATGTGCTATTAGTTTTCAATCCTGCCAGAAATTTGTTAAGTTAAAGAAAAATGTACCAAACCTGTTTCTATCTGGCTTGATTTATATTTAGGTGGGAAAACTTCTAAATTTGAATAGCTTTTGTCAGTACTACTGTTCACAAATGGGGAAATTTTCTGGATGAGAAAAGAAGGAAGAATTCAAGATTTATAATCATTCAGTACCTCTATGCTGCCAAATCACAAATTAGGTCAACTTTAAATATGACATTTTTTTAAATTAAGACTGTACCTCCTCAATCAACCTAATCATTCTTAGATGGCAGGAGGTACTTTTACTAAAAACAGCTTACTGTGTGGCACTAGTTAATTTTAATTTAGCTTAATATTACAAAATAGTATTTTTAATTTAAGGGATTCTGGTTGCACATCTCCTGCCCTACTCATGAAATTGCACTGGAGGCTATTGTCTCATCCTTTGAGAAGAGGGACCCAGGGAAGCATGACCCCATAAAAAATTAACTTTGCTAAGTACAACACAAGACTTGAAACTCAGAAGTAAAGCATTTTATCTCTCTGCATGCAAACACACAAACTAGACAGGAGGATTACCTGGGCAAAATTATTTTCTCTTCTGCTGTCAGAAAGGCATAATCATTGAAGGTACTAAACTTCATTGATGGTGGGTACTTGAAGGGTTTTGCCCCAAAGTTGAACTCACATTGTTGATAGGACATGAAACTAGCTGCAGCAAAAAAGCCAGACCTGCAATATGATAGACAGGTATTTTAGAATGACTTAAATAACAGCAGAGCTTTCCAGACATGTTAGTACTATTACCATACAAAAATAAACCCTGAGACAAAGAGACAAGTTCTTTCAATACCAGTATTTTGCAGCTAACTGGGAGAACATCCAGTTTCAACTGCACATACCTTTTTTAGTTCTTAAACTCTGATAGTAAATTCAGGAGTTACCTGAACTTCCTACTGAGTCAGCCCATAAAGGCTGCCCAGGCTACAACTAAGATTAGTCACACTTACACACATCTGAATCCCCACAACCCGATCCTCCTTGCACTCATCAGCTGAGGTATCTCCTTCAGAACATGAAAAAAGTATTTTATTTCAAAACAACTGTTGTTAGTAGAGTTGTGAGGAGCAGTACCCAGTGCAAGGGACACATCCATGTCCTCTGTTCCTTCTGGTTTATCTGAGCAGGCACAGAATTGGGAACGTGCAGGTCTCACACACATGTGAGGGACCTGTGCAGGAGGAGTCCAAGTCTGAGCTCTCGCAACACAACACTCCTCTGTTCCTCCTTGCCTGTGCAGGATTAGCTCAGGACAGCTGCCTTGTCTTCACAGCCACACAGACACTTTGTGAAAGCACAAGTATTGCTTCTCTCAGATTTCTTTACTGGAAGGGCCCAAGTTCACTAATACCCTAAGTTCTAACAAGTACTTGGGTATAGAAGTTACATACTCAAAGAATGGAGCACTGCCAGCTGAATAGACAAGATACTCTGCAACACTTAAAACTGTACTATTCTTTGCATCTTGAGCATGGTAGGATTAATTTACAAAATATTGTAATGTTTAATTAAGCTACATAGGAGGCTGCTTTATCAAGTATTACACCAGCTTATGTGTTCAGAACTAAAAGGCTGAACTCCCCTATGAGAGTTGGAGGAGCCAGCCATGTGTTAATTTCTCACAGAAGTCTGCAAAATAAACCTAACACCCTTATGTAATGCTACCAAGAGATGTGCTCCGATGAATATTCAGTGTGCTACTCCAGGAGCTGTCCCCAGGGAATGGCAGTCAATTAATATGTACTCTTCAGCATTTACAGGGCTGAGGCTTTATTTGTAAAAAGATGAAAAATTCCTCAAGCACCAGAAAATCACTCAGTTTTGATACAGCCTCATTCTATTCTAATGCTGTGCTAATCTGACAGTAGAAAACATCAGGTTGAACTGACCTTTGGAAAGTCCAAAGTATTTATTTTGTACCCTGAAATCCACCTGTAAAATTATATCCTTCTTGCTTTCTAAGCAACTTTCAACTGGGAAACCTGCATAATGATGGCTTCAGGTAAGTAAATATGAATTTACATCTCAAATTGGAAACTCTTCATATAATTAAAACAATTATCCATGGAGGTCATGTCCTTCCAAATGAGCATATACTTACACAGCAGATGAAAATACTTGCTTCTCAGCAGGAAGCTGGTTTCCATTTAAATAGAAGATCATTTGCTTTTCTTGCAAGTCTAGTAGAAATCCTATTGTGTCTCCTTACATGCAAAACAAAGATAATTTAAAGATTTCACTTCTGTGAAATGCCAACAGCTGAAACAGTTATTGTTTCAAGTATCACATATGTCACTATGAGTTGTCTCACTTAAAAGGAACTGTTTGCAAAAGCACAAAGGAAGAAACATTGATACAGACAGTAATTAAAAAAACCACCCAGATGAAAATAGTAATAAAATATTTTAGTCTGCCAGAGCATTAATACTACACAGTTACAGAAGTATTGCAGAGTATTTGCCAAAGCCAGAAGAAAGCTGCACCCTGTCATCCCTTGGCTATTCTACCCCTGTTGGAAGATAGACTTCAGCAAGTATGGGTTCTGCGGATCAATTTCCAATATGCTTGTGCTATTATTTTTAAGAAGTGTTTTAATTTAGCCATCCTTGGGAGAAAATTTTAATAGAAGAGAAGGCGGCACAGTTCACACAAGCATGGCATGCACAGGCTCCTACCAAGATCTCAAAGCTGAGATCAAGAACAGAACTTTGCTGTCCAAGTAGTTATCCAACAATTTAAAGTAAGCAAGACAGTGCAATTCCTCCTTAAAAGAAAAAAAAAAAGTCTAACTCAGAGATCAAGGGTTTTTTCCCTTCTCTACAATAACTCTGAACCCAGAAAGGAAGATTTCAGCCCTGTTTTGTAGGACTACAAACATCTGGAAAAAAGCTCTGTGATTAAATGTCCAACGTTAAATGGTGCTATGATTTGTACTCTGCCTTTGAAAAGAGAAAGCATTTAAGCAACAAGATTCTCTTTACACAAACTGGGGAGCAAGACTGTAGTGCCCAGTTTGCCCACTCAAACCACTGTTAAAGACAATAAATACTGAAGCTCTATGATTGCTGGGATTAGGCAGTGAACAGCTCTGTTCACACCTACTAACAGATACCTGCAAGAGGAAAAATATCCTGTGCAGAAATGCAATTAGGATAAGCAGAAGATGGACTGAATACCTTCCTTCCAGCAGGGATGGGAATGTGGCTTACTTCTGGCATTATACCAGATCAGCTGCCGGCAGCCATCGTATGCACAGGAGTATTCATCGTCCCCAATGCCGTAACCTTCCTTTAGAAAGGGAGTAAAACATTTCAGTCTGCAGCCATTCCTCACACAGAATGGCTCAAGTTTATTTATTTTCACCTAAATCACTCATCTAAGAACAGGAGGGGTTTCTCCCACCTCCATCAGGGCAATGTTTTTTTCAAACTAGTTGTAGTTTCATTTTCACATCCAAAAAGATTTTTTTTGCAGTGAGGAGGAGGGGGTATTGTTTCCAAAGTGTATTCCATTCTCTGGGACCTCAAATCACTCCTGTCTGTTAAAATATTTAATAATCAGAAGGCTAGTACCCCAATAGCCAGGTTGTTTTTGCATCTTAAAAAGTCACCATGGAATCATAACCACTCTTATCTTGAAGTCCCAGTATTGAACTTGTAATATCTTCCCCCACATGATACCCACGTGCCACCAGAACCTACAGCACACGAAGAACAAACCCACAGCTCCTTCACTGAATTTGTTGCATATTGTGTCCTCTTCAGTGCCAGCCTCCCTCAGATCATGAAAACATTATCAAGTGATAGTCCTAAGGTCCAAGGCAAACACAGAACTAAGAGTTTTAGAGTGGAAGAAAAATCCATCATGTAGCAGAGCCCAAACGTGAAACCCAAAAGCACATTATGGAAGGTAAGTAACTCCCTCGGGCTCAGCATGATTTGTCTGCAGTGCAAATACCAGACAGCATCTGATTACACAAGCCTTCCGTGTCCCAAATTAAAGCTAAGCCCAGCTAATGGGTGTTTAGTGTCATATTTAGGACTAGTCTTTTTGTTGCACATGTTGTAAATAAAGAGCATATGGCTTCTGAGCCCGGTGTTAGTGACATACCCAGACGATGATAGGCTTATATTTTAGGTGCACACACCTGATGAACTTAAACAGCAGTAGCATTTAGCCACCTGCAAAACAGCTGCAGCGACAGAAACCATCCTGCTCAGAGATGCAACATCTCCCATTTTCATCCCTTGTACAGGATGCACTCCCAGAAAAATGCACACACACCAAGCTCCTTAATGGCAAGTGGGGAAAAAAAAAAAATCTTTTAAGCCTCTTAGCAGTTTAAAGGCAGACACATGGCCTTTTATTTCAAACAGTTTCTGTTACACTCAATGTCTACAAGGCCTGTAGCTCAGCACAGGTCCACACTGTATTTTTGTTTGGTTGGGGGATTTTTTCGTGTGTGTGATTTATGTATTTTTAAGTTTAAATCACACTTCAATACCATGCTAGAAATGTGGAACTGATCTTTGGATGTGATGCAGAGATATACGCATGTTGTACATCAGGACAATGCTATTTACATGAATAATTAGAAGAAATGGAGCAAGACCTCTGAACTCACAGGAAGACTTAAGTTAAATGGTGAGAAAAGCTACTCTTCCATTCCTCTTGGGTTTCTCACCACTGGTGTTTGTTTAATCTCCTTAATGTATTTCTCTCATACCCCCCACCATCAGTATTTACTCACATGTATGTATGTGGCCTATCTTCATATTAGCTGTAGAATGATTTTTTCTATAATAATCAGAAATGAGCAGTTTTAACTGCTTATCTCTACAGTAAATTTATAATTCTTTTCCTAAACGAAATTCCAAGTAGGAACAGAAACCCGTGCAATTACAACAATAAAGAAGGGTTACAGGTGCATTTCTTATTCAAGCTCAGCCAGCAGAAGTGTCAACTTAAAATCCCAGTGCTGCTTCCATTCTCAGCAGTAGGCAAGGCCAAACATTCCTTTTGTCCTAAAATTCTCACTTGCACTTCAATGAACTTTAAAAGTCATTTGGGAAGGCTGACAATATGGAAAATTAACTCAAAGCTGAGGTAGACAAGTTTTTTGGGTAGTAATTATTATGCTTTCTTATTATTATGGAAATGCTGAAGGAAATCAGGCTACAGCAAAGTTTGTAACAGCCACACAGAGTTATCATAGATATTTAGGAAGAAACAAGTCCTGGTTACATTTCTGTGATGATTGACTGTGTCTGGACTTCATGTGATCATGGCACATTTTGCTTTAATGCTAGCAAGTACATCAACTTAAAAGTAAACAGTAGGAAGAATAATACTTGGAATTAAGAATAAGATACAAAGTTATCTGGACAAGAAGGACAAGAAAGCAAACTATAAAATACCACAGTGTACTTGTTCTGTACTATCATAATAAAGGCAAAGGGGTAGAGGGTTTTAATCTTTTTGTAATCCTTCTTTTTAATCACAAAGAAGCTTTCACGTACCCAAACTGTACTATATTACTGCTACCAGCAGATCCAGAGTCAATTTAAATAAGCTATTTCCCTTATGAAAGTTAGCTAGTTTAACAGGAAAGTATGTCAAAGAGGGTAATCCAATAGCTGCTTGGTGACCTGTGTGAAAGAGGGCACCATGACTGCTGGTTCCTAGTGACTTACTGTTTACTTCCAAAAACAGACAGTAACCACTCTTATGAGAAGGATTTCTAAGAAGAGACTAAGCCACAAGAAATAAGTTCCCTGCAGCTTCCAGACAACACCAAACAGATAAGCTGTCACTGTCAGCAGCTCTGCAGGATTTGTGTGAACATTGTCAGTGTCAGCAATGACAATATAGATTTCCCTTGTGCCACCAAAATCAACAGAAACAGCTTCACTAAAGTACAGAAAAACTGAAGGAAACAGCCAGGTGCTCAGCTACTACCACAGAATAACCAGAGCTATTTTCAAAGGTGTTGTAAGTGAAAAAATACTGATGTTGCATCATCAGTTCAGTGACATGACATGTACTCACGTGGTTGAGGAATTTGCTGTCTTTGGTAGCCCATCCTATTTGCATCACTCCTGAAGTGATGACGGTGACTTCATAGTACCAGACTCCAGAATCAACACAGAATGTGCATCTAACGCTTTCAAAGGATGAGGCATCACATCGAGCCTATCAAAATCAAACCAAAAATTCAGTTTCTACAACATTGGCATTCAAATGAGCCTTGTTCTTCCCTGGATCAAGTTTCTTGCATGTAAGAATACACCAACATAATTTTAGAGGCACTTCAGACAAAGTGACCTCTCTTTATAGCAGTAATTATCACAAAAACTAGTGAGTAGGCAAGACTGAAAATTGTTCAGTGGTTAAGCCACAGGAAAAAAAAAAAAGGTAGAGGTTGACAAAATCAATTTAAAGATTTAAAGACTAGGACAACCAAGACAGGAAGACTTTAATTGGTTATTAGCTGACTTTGGGTATGGAGGACAAGGAGGTATTCTATGTTAACTCATGAAAATTCATCTTTAAGTAGTCAGAGGAAGGAAAAAAACCCACGCGGCTGAGACAAAATTCAGACCGCTATGAGCTTTTCAACACCAAACAGGATAAACAACTGAATTACGCTTTGTGAACAATTTTAGTCAAAATGAGTGAAAAAGCCAGCTGACTCAAGCATCCTCCTCACTTCTCTGAAGTTTTGGGGCACAGATATGGGTGTTATTTTAGTGTGAATGTTTCTACAATTGAGATCAGTGTAGTGATGTTACAACCTTGTGATGACAAAGCAAATTTTCTGTATAAAGCTGTCAGAGAACTTGGATTGATTCTAGAAAAATCACTGGAGCAAACAACAAACAAATAGCTCAGTCCTGCCTTTTTCTTCAGACTCTTTCAGGTTGAAAACATGAAACAAAATCCTACCTCTAATCCATTTGGTGAGATCTTCAGGTATTCGCTGACATCATTACTGTTCAGCATAGCCCTAATGTTGGTCAAGTCAACCTTCTCATATGTAAACTGCCTGCCTTCTTTTAAAACTGCAAAATAAACCCAGTTTTAATCATTGCTGCAGTAAAACTTGAAGCATTTCACACAGTGACAATCAATCTCTCTATGATCCACGTGATTTTTGGCATAACTGAATGAGGTATTAACATTCTGCCTGCATGAAAGCAGCTTCCAATGTGTTAAATATCCTCTAAACATGAAAGCATGACCTGCACCTCTGACTAGAGCTCCCACAATCTAATTACTACTTTCAGGAAACCCAGAGGCAAATGGAAGGCATCCAAGTTCACACCAAGATGCCACTGTTTCAGGACTTACCACTGTATTTGTATATTCAATTGGGCAAAGTTTTTCCTGATTCATCACAGGGGAAATTATTTGGGGAGGGGAAGAAAGGGAAAACAATCATTTAAAGTTTTTTACCCTCTCATTTTCAGGTAGGGGATGAACTTCAACTGAGCCAAAGCAGCTCTTTCTCTCCTCCTTCTTTCCTTTTCCACACAGAAGGATCAGAAGCATTTATACTGCTAGGTGTCAAATTGCTGACACATACATGTTAATTTACAAATCAAAGATCTTATCTTAGGACTCTTTATACATCCCAAACTTGCTGCAACACTTATACAGATGTTTACTAAACGCAGCTGACATTGGCTTTCCATAAACTGGCTAGAGCCACATAAAGCCCAAGAGACCTTTAACCCAAATTTATCTAAAAGGCATTAGAAACTACAAGGTCTGCTGTAGCCTTGAAATCACAACTAACCAAGCCAATCTGATGATTGTTAGTCATCCAGCAGATAGACCTAGCTAAGTGCTTTGGCACTTTTCCCTTTTGATCACAAGACTATGTCTTTACTTTAGAAAGTCTTTCAGAATTCTTTGAGCCTGTGCTGGGGTATGACCACAGCAGTGACAGCCACCAGGATCTGTCAGCAATCCAGCTGTTCCACAGAGGCAGAGCTGCACTACTGAGCCACTCAGCACATTCGATGAAATGTGGGTTACAGGAAATCGGTGCAAAGAATTATTTTCATTGCAGCTCCAACTTGCAGAGTATAAACCACTTCCTCTCAAAAACATTTGCCTTGCCAGAATTTCCTTTCCATGCAATTACACTGGATATTTTTATTGGGTTTTTTTGGGGGTGGGGGGTATTTTTCAAGGAGATACTATAAATGCAGTCAGGTGTACTAAGTGCTTATACAAAACAAACATAAAGCAGTCCTCCATATCTTTGTAGAAATGCTTAATATTAAATGAATCCATCCCTTCATTATACCTACACAGATTGTCTAAACTCCACTGGGCACAGAATCCAACCTGGCGTTTTAAGTAGTCAGGGTTATCTGTCCATTTCTCTAGCAAGATCAGTTGGTCGCTAATGCACGATTCAGAAACTGTCATTTTATTTTCACCTGTAATTTAAGAGCAAAAAGAGTAATTGCTATAACCTAGGGGTAAATAAAGTTAAAAATAGGAACATCCTACGAAGGCAGTAGAACTGCCCCCCCCCCCCATTTAAACCTCAGTGTTACAAATAGCACAAAATTCTTTCCCAAAGCAGATGTGAAATTATTTTCACTCAGATTTACCACTTCTCAGCACAGAGCTGCATCATCAAGAGACAGATCACAGCTGTTCTCCATCTCTCCAACACAGATTTATTTCTTTTCAAGTAACAAAGGTCTCCTGTTGTAAGTCATTATGTAGTAATTTCTAAACTGAGAACTGAATTTCTGCAAATCTCTTAAGGGTTTGTGGATGGGGGTGTCATTAAAGCAATAAATATTTTTTCCTGCCTACAAACTCCCAATCCTAACTGTTCTCCATCTCTAATACAGATTTTTTTCAGTGACAAAGGCCTCATGTCACAAGGCCTTCTACAGCAATTTCTAACAGGGAAAATAAGTTTCAGCAAATATCTCAGGGGTTTTGAGGGGCAGAGGGATATCACTACAGCAAAAAGTATTTCTTCCTGCCTGTAAGTGGATAAACATTTCTCCTAAATATTTATGTTTCCACCAATCCAGTCTCTCACTCTCACAACTGTGATCAGACAAAGCAAGTGACAATAATGCAGCAGGAGCCACAGGGTGACTGTTAAGAGCAGTATCAGGCCAATACTTACTTGTTTGTGCAAACTTCTCCAGTGCTATTAGTGCAAAAAGCATCACTGTCGGGTGGCACTGGAAGTTCTAAACATGGACAGTAAGAAAAGTTAATAAATACCCAGCAGAGATGAACAGGAAGAGCTGTGAGTATCACAAAATGGTTTAGGTTCAAAGGAACCTCAAGTTTCTGTATTTCACCCTCCTGTGGAGAGTTGGTTTGAAAAGATCAGGCTACCCAGACCCTTGTCCCATTGTAATTACCTCCAAGGATGGGCATCCCACAGACTCTGGAATCTTGGCTTTCTATAACACGCCACAAGTATTTACCAAACTCAGCCCTAACTTTTCACAATAATAAAAAGTTGCATTATAATTGCTATGTATGGATACATACAAAAAGATCAAAGACACTTACCAAGCTCTGAAGTAAATATTCCAATATTCCTGGGCTGAGTAAGCCGATGCTCGCAGGACCTGCAAGAACATTAGGAATGAAATCCATCCATGGGAACCACCATATACTCATCATCACAGATCTTTTAAACACAAAGTAACAAGTTAAAGAACATCTAAGAATTTCATAGCCAAGCAGAACTATAATGTAGAACAATTAATTGTTCCCAAATACTTGCTGCACATTTAATAATTACACAGTCACTGCCACATTGCAGTCCTTCTCAGTTTACCTCCTGTAAGTGGGTAAAGTTCTAACCATGCTTCTGGGAGTTTGAAGGAAGACTCCCCCAGCCTCCACTAAGCATTTTCATTCTTATTACTTTCAAAAAGAGACTGACAACCTTTGACTTCCAGAGTCAACATGTAAAGACCAGCCCATTTACTAGTAGCCCAAAATAATCAGAAGTGAGCACCTGATATAACAGACTTGATAGATAATTATATAGTTTGCAGCACTGCCATAGCAAGCAGCCAATTTAAAATAGAAAAACCCTGAAATACTGTCTCTTAATCAAGAGGGATTCACATTCTGGCATCTGCAAACTAACAAACTGTAGTGCATTCCAACACTGCATTAACAGATTTGTTGCCTGAGCTGATACAATAGATCTGCATCCACTCAGATGAGAATAGATACAGGATCTCATTTTGATTTAGTATAATGGGGTAGAAATATTACAGTCTAAAAATGCTTCCAGCCTTTGTTCTTTCACAGAAATTGTTTTTAATAAGCATTAAGTGATACCAGACAATCACTTTTTCCCCCTCTATTTCCTGTCCACTTTCAGAAAAGGCACAAAAAAAAAAACCTAGATACAAAACAGTCCATCAGCAGGAAGGAAAACAATCATCAGTTTCCAACAGGGTACTAGAAATAACAGGGAATAAAAAGTCTATATGGATAGTCACTTCAAAATAGAATCTCAGCAATTTTCTTTTAAGCAACACAGAAGATAGAATCTTTTCAGCTAACTACAATAGAACAAGAGATGCCTATTGGAAAAAGCATCTTTCTTTTTTATTTCTATACAGCCTCCAAGATCACTGATTTGATACTTCTGCCTGCTGGGTAAAGAATGTATCCTCAGTAATTCACAGGCAGAGAAGGTCTACAGAAGAGCCTGATAACCAGTGCTAGGGCAGTATTGCAGAAACACTGATCCCCAGGCACTAACCAGCCATCAGAAGGATTTGTGAATGGCTCATTCAGACCCAGGCTGGTGAGAGTTCAACATTTTAATCAAGCAGATTCTGTAACGCCTGTCACACAAGGTCTCCCCTCAATGCAGAACATCCTTCAGCTCTAAGAAAACACTTCTGACCTAGTCTGCATCGTGGATGCTTAAAGCAGAAAGTGCTGCAACAAGCCAAATGCCAGCAGTCAGAAGAGCCCCATGGCTTTACCTGCCAACTTCTCTGCTAAGCAGCCGAGGACCGCAGTCGTATTGCGGTGCCTGGCAGGGTGACAGGCATCCTGGCAAGCAGCAGCTCCACTTAAGTTTAGTATTTCTGTTAACTTCTGTAATGCATCCTGCAAAAGAAAAAAAAAAAAAGAAAATCAGAAATCTCTTCAACATTGCTGGCAGATGCAGCCCCCTCCTCACTCAATATATTACTACAAATTATTTTTACACTACATGACTAAAGTCAGCATCATATTACAGAGATCATGGGATGGTTATCTTCTAAGACAAGGAGATAATGAAGAACAGATGAGAAGAAAAGTTCAACAGACCAAGAGATGTAACTTTAAACTTATCACTGGATTGTTTAGTCATTGCTGTGATCAACACTCAGGATATACCTAAATGAGCTCCCAACAGCAATAGGAACTATTACGGTAGACAAAGGCAAATACCAATCAGCACATATGGCACCACTGCCATCTAATCTGTTTCCAGGGTCCTAAAACTTGCACCCTTTCCAAAAGAAAAGGACTGTTTCAGATTTTAGAATTCAGGACTAAAGAGACATGCCCCCACCAAAAAGCCCACATTCCCAGAATAAATTTAGGATGCTGTCAGCTTTACAGGATGTCATAAATGGTATTCTTGAGAGCATAAATGGCTTTATTGTAGTTATATGAGTTTAGGAAGTAACCAATCAGGGTAGTAAATCTAAAATGCTGTGCTTGGATTTGCTTCATTCAGGCAGTTTGGGATGGATAAAATTCAAGATAGGTCTAGAGCATATCCTGTGTTTTCAGAGTAGTTATGGGTTAATCTAGAGCCAGAATAAGTCATCCCACAGGGAGAACCCCACCCTGCAAAGTTTCCAATCCTCCTCAACTTTCCAGACTTCATGAACATTTCAGCTGATTCAGATTGAAACTGCATAATCTCAGGCAAGGATCTAATTAAAATTGAAGAACTCTTCATATTGAAGTCATCAGCAGCCATTTGGAGGAAAAATGAGCACTGCTCAAGTTGAATAGATATGTTTTTCTGAATTGTGTTCTGAGCCACACTCAAATCAGTTTACCATGCTAGTGTCTGAGATCTGTACAGAGATCACACTGAAAAGTAGTTATGTTCTTAAAAGGAAAACCACAAAAACAGAAGTGATAAACAGGACTGAGCTAAGTGGAAAGAACAGAGAAAGAAAATGACTAAGCCACAGACTTGGGATAGAAAAGCCTCACTAAAATTAGACTCTTGACATACTGATACTGCTTTTAGCCATTATTAGAACTGTCACAGAGATCAACTACTTTGAGTTAAATAAAGACTTTATAGAATAAACAGTTTACTTCAGTGCCACTTCAACTTTATGGACTTTATAGCCTGCCATAACAGAAAATGAAATGCAGCCTGCTGCTGTTCTCCAGCTGTTGTGGAAGTGGGGCACTGACATGAAATCCTGAAGACCAAAAACTTAAAATGTATCCTGTATAGAAAGAAAGTGAACAGCAGCACACACTTCACGGGGCTGCATGTGACCAGCAGATCCCACAGCTGCAGCACCATGTGTCATAACAAAACTGCAGAGGAAAAACCTCTGTGCACCCCAGAAAAACAGGCCCCTTACTCCTTTTGTCTTCATAAAATCAACTATTTTAGAACAAGCTTCCTAAAGTACTAAAGAGAAGTCCTGTGGCTTTTGAAAACAAATTATTTGGTTGACAAGCACATTGTACAGCAAAAAAAAAAATCCCAAATCACTCATCATACAGTGCATTTGCAGTGGTCTCATTTCCTGATTTCTTTTTTCAAGCAGGCAAAGTTTCTAGTCATAGTTCTGTATTCAAAATAATTCTGCAATCTATGTGAGTCAAAATACATTTCTCTTGTTCTAAAATCTCAGATGACTTTAATCAGTAGCCAAGAGGAAACAAACCCATTTCAGTACTTGGAGAGCCTGACCAGTTCTCCAGCCACTCATGCAACCAGGTTTTTATATCCCTAAGAACACCAATGGAAAACTAAAACTGGCAGCATCAGTGGCTTGAGAAGTGAAAGCTGTAATGATGTGATCAATTTCTGAAGAAATGAGATCATGACATGCATTTGAAGACAGACAAGTTCGCTGTACAATCATTATGTTCAGCATGTTGAAGCACTTGAGACTCACTACACTTGTACCAACATAGTATGAACACCTCAGGTTATTTTTCCATCCAAAACTAGATTAGTGGTCAGTAAAAAGAAAATATTCTAATTAGCCAAAAAATATCATTTGTTTAGCTTAACGCACCCACTTGAGCCGCATTCCTTATGTGCAGGGCAGGAACAAATTTGACAGCAATTTGTAAATATGCAGCTTTCTGAAGGTGAGAACAAAAGGGCAGGACTTGTTCAGCTTTTGCAGCACCTGCACACCCTGCACAGCGTATCTGTACCACATGGCAGGGGAGGGTAGCAAGAAAAACAGCCAAGCACCAAAGGCCTCTTGTTCTTTACCATAAAGCATTTATGTTTCTTGGGGGGGAGGGGAATCCTTTTAGCATAAATTAGCATTTCCTTACCAAGTCACCACAAATTACTCAAAGTTGAACGTTACACCCATTTTCTGAACCATTAAGGAAAACCCACCCAGAAGAGATCGTGGGTGTGGCAACCACAAATAACTGACATTCAGCCACAGGTAAGTAAATACATTTGCTTTCTACTCACTTTTGTTGGCAGTGGACATTCATCAAGTAGTAGCGTTATAACAGCTGGTCCCAGGGGGTCTTCTAATGGAATAACCCTAATTAAAGATTGGACAACTTCCAACCAGCCTTCATCTGTCAACCACAAAACAGAAGTGATGCTCAGAATTAACAGTGCAATTCTGAAGCGTTCAAAATACATCCCTAAATTGAAAAATCTTCAAAAAGATGCAGTGAGTTTGGAGACACCAGGAAAAACAGCTTACTTTTTACGTTGCTGTCTTACTTTGCACTAGTTTAGAAGTTTAAATCCAAGAAGAAAAAAAGCTTACAAGCAGCTTGGGTAACAGTGAACACCTCTACAGCTTGGAGAGCAGTCTTGCCCAGGCAGAGCATCCTTTAGTTGCCACTGCTGTTAGGAAGGGCATGTCTAGTGTGATACTCCAGAGTTCAGCATCCAGTGTCAACTCTTAAGTGTTAAATGCTGCATCCACAGTGACACGGAGGAAATACTTCTTTTAACCACAATCAGATCACTTCTCCTGAGTTCCCTCAAGTAACATGGGCCTCAGAGAAACACCATGAGTTTGTCCCATGCCTGCTAATCTAAAGAAAATTGTTTTCCTAAGGAACAGCTCTCACTGTTGAATAAGACAAAGGCTTTTACTTGCAAGCAAACAATCCACATATATGATGATAAACTACTAATAAAATAAACAGATTTGGATTTACAAGAAAATAATTTCCTTAAGAGTGAAAATAAAGACAGTCTGTATCTGTGAAGTTGAAGTGATGTTGCTGCCTTCAACAATGACAAGTACACAGCAGTAACACACTGGGGTTTGAGTTTTGTTAGCACATTCCCCTGAAAACCAAACATTTTACTGAACTGCTGTAACATAAAACAAAATTATCAACCTGCTTACAATACAGAAATATTTCTTAAGACCAGTATCAACTCTACTAGAAGGGAGACAAAAATTCATCAGAAGTTTGGTGGAGGTCTTGAGCTGGGCAAATTTCTCCTACTGTAACAAAGACAAAAAGCCCTTGTACAAATATGGCTCTTCCTGCAGGAGCACTTAGGGACAGGGTTAAAACAAATATATCAATAAAGCAGAGGTCTAAGGTCAGCAAACCCTAAACCAATGAGTAGGTGCTATCTGCCAACACCAGAGCATGTGGGCTTAAACCATGTCTACGTACAAATATAGGCTGTTCCTGCCTTAACTGCAAACTGCCATTCTCTGTGGCTTATTCTTTTAATGTCACTACAACGTGTTTGTGGCCATCCATTGGCCACTTCTGGAGAGTTCACACAAAGTTTAACAGAGCCAAAAAAACTCAGGCAAATGCAGTGAGCTCAGTGAAGCTTCCCAAGGGCAAAACTGTGTTCTGCATCCCACATCCCTACAGCTATAGCAAGTTGTACCACATCCTGCTAGCATGTATTTTTCTTTGCAAAGAAAAGGGGGGTTTGGGTTTTTTGGGTTTTGTACTTAGAAGTCACAACTGAAATGCCCAACACAATGCCTTGATACCTGTTTCTGCCATTTCATGCAACGTGATCATTGAATAAGGAGGCTCCTGGTCACTGAAAGAGAGATTACACAGGTCAAAATTTATGCACAGTCATCAACATAATAGACGTAATAAAATTATAATACACAGATAGAAAACAAATTCAGTAACTATTTAACAAAAGGATGTTACATAGGCTGCAGACTGATAATACCATTTTCAGATCTGAAACACAGATGGGATTTGAGCCTTTCTTTGGCTCCAAGTCAATATCCGCATATCTGCAACAGCTGCTAAGTGAAATTGTGATCCACACCTGTGAGACTAAAAGCTGAATATAATGCTTAGTGCTGTCCATTAGCAGGGCTCCTTAGAGCACATAATGAGAGACTGCATGTCAAGGGGCATGAAGTGAACAAAGGGGCATCCCTTCTTCTCAGCTAAATATCTAAATATTAAAAAGAAACCCACAAAACTGAAGGGTGAGCCACTTAACAGCATTCATAGCCTTCAAACAAGAGCTGTTAAAGAAAATGTTAAGGCAGTTTAACAGAAGATATTTAACCAACCCCCTTTCCAACACGAAAAAACAAAGTTCAACAGATCAGCTCCTCAGTCTGGTTTGCTGGAGCAAGGACATGAAGCTACAGCTGGGTCTGCACATCTGAGCAGGCACTGCCCCTGAAAGTACCTAAAGGAAGATCCCAAAATCCTGTTCAGTGAGCACCTCCAGGTCTGGAAAAAGCTTGCACAGCAACACGAGCAAACAGGGGAAGCAATTGTTCATTGCAGATCACAGTGTAACAATTTAATTTACAACTCATCTCAGAGTGTTCCCATATATTAACAGTTTAGAAAAAAATTTTCAGGTCAAGAGTTTTGCCTTCCATTCTTTAACCATCATTTGCTCCAAAGCCCAGATTTCCCACCTGCTGTTACTACTACACTGTTTTATTTTAGTTCAACTTTATTCTTGCACATAGTTTGACCTGAAAAAAGATTTGTCAGCATCCCTCCCATTTACTTCAGTTGTGGTGTTTTCAAAACTGAAAAAAATCAGACTCTAGGAGGAACAGGTGATAATGGAACACATTCCTGCAGTCTCTCACTGACATTGAAAACCAAGATCTCCAGACATGAATTTTCCCTCCACTCCAAGGACTATCATAAGCTTCAAGTCTAGCAGAAAGGTTTCTTAAACTTTTTTTAGACACATTTAGATAGTTTGCCTCATGAACAGACCACTCCATTATTCATAGCCAGAGGTCTTGGTCTTATCTGCAAGAACTTAAAATATTTAGCTGTGTTAAAGCAGTTGTGTCTTACCAGCTGCCTTAGTATGAAATAAAGGAAACCAGTATGTCAGCACAGCCCACTTTAGGGCTCCCAAGCACAAGATAGACATTGCTATAAGGGAACAGGTCTAGCAAGGCTTCCACAGTCGCTGAGGGCTGGAGAACGTGACATAAAAGCAGAAGCCAAGAGAAATAGGTCTGTTCATCCCTGAGGGAGGTAGTGGACAGGAGGAGAAGTCAGACTTCTATCTGCAACTATGTAATGGGAAAGAGCAGAGAGGACAGTCAGGTTCTTCTGAGAGATGCACAGCAACAGGAATCTGTTGGAACATGGGGAATTGCCACATTTAGAAATATTTAATTATTTAAAAACATGGAAGTGGTCAAACACTGGAAGAGGAATCCAAAGAAGTGGAGGATCTCTTTATTCTGAGCATGCTCAACACTTGACTGGATAAAACCCTGAGCCACCTGCTCTGGCTAAACCTAGGTTTCATGCAGGAGGCTGAAGTGGATGAACTTCAAGAGATCCTTTCCAACCCATGTGATTAGATGACTAAGAAAGTATTTCACTAGTCTGTACTAAAAAAAGGCATAAAAATACAGTAGCTTCAGGAATTTGTCAGAGACAGGACTCCAGGGGCAGTGAAATAACTATGCTTATTGTCCCTTGGTAGCACAGGAAAGTGCTTACAAGATTACAAAACTGATTGCAAGGCCCACAGGAACAGGATCAGTTGTGCACAAAAGTGTTGTGAAACGGCTTAAGGAGCTGAATTTGGGGAAAAGGGAAGGCATGCAGGATTAGGCAGACACTTTTGAAAATGTCTGCCATGATTTTAACTCAGTGATTTGAAGACAGACCACAAAATAAAACCTGTTAAAAAAACCCCACAAACACACACCTTAGATTTAAATGTTCATGAAAAACATCAGTCCTGGGATTTCCATTTAAAGCATTTAACAGCAGGAAGGCAAACTCCTCTGCAGGCACATCCCAGAGTTGATGCAGGTATATGAATCGAGACTCACTTATTCTGAGCCTCATCCACCTTAAAGTCAAGCCCCAGTTGTGAAGCTAGAATTGTGTTTTTCCTTCTGTTCTGGTCTTTCCAATTCCTAGCCTGCACCTAACCCAAAAGGTGATGAGCTAACTTAACCCATAATTTTTAAGGTCCTTTTAAAGTTTAGCAGAAAGCAACACAAAACAAAACAAAAAAATAAGGATGAACCCATAAACATTCTCCACACCCTTAATGGATGCTTTGAGCATGCAAGGAATGCAATACTGGGACTGTGAGCTGGGCAGCCATAACATGTGATCTTTAAAAAGTAGTCAGACTTATTACTGGAAAGAGAACCTCAGTCTGTTTATCCAGGCTAACAAAGATCAAAGCTCACTGTTTTGCTTAACCATTTCCAAAGAAGTAAATACAGCCTAAAACCAGAAAACTTGCACAACAACCAATTTTTAGGACAGAAGTTCCCAAACTCTGGAATGTTCATTGCTTCCTAAGCTGTGCATCTGTGCCAGGTAAGAAATACTGAGCACAGTCCTCATCCCACCTGGGTGTAGGCCCACACAGGAACTATGAGAAAGCTCCTCAGCTCCTGGAAGAGGCTGTACCGGGGCACTCAGGAGCTACTTCTGTTACCTAGGAAAGGTGCTCCTCTCCTAAGCCTCCAGGTGGAAACACACAGCTGCTTCAGGGAGGGCCAGGTGTAGATCGGTGAGAGGATGGAGCCACACTTTGAGAGGAGACAACATTTTCATTCATGTTGAATTATTCCTTGAGGAGGTACTTACTTATCTACCAACGTCCGAATTACAGCCAGTGTGTCAAGTACCAGCCCATCCACATTCTGTTTTTTCCTCCTTGGTTCATGAGGCCCCCGACCCCTCCTGGGTGGACGGACAGGGTCCCTTGGGTGGCTTCTTGCTTCAGGTATGTGTGCTCTGCTGTTCTCCGTTTGCCGACCTTGAGATTCCACGTTGTCTTCCACTCCGCTGTCATCGCGGCAAACACACGAGTTTCCCATATTTCCAGCCCCCAAGGCTCCCAGTAAACGGGGAATGTGGTGCTCTACAGTCAACAGCAAACCTTGGAAAAGGCTTCTGCTAGCATAGAACACAACCAAAGCAACTACAATCATCTAGAAAGTTTCAGGAGAAATGTTTGTGTGATCTTGAATTGTGATCTTTTTGCATTATAGTTGGAATGAATGGGAAGTTGGAGACTTAGTTGCTGATAAAATCACTTAAAACACACATTGGTCATCCAGAAGGAGGTCTGAAAAAGCAAACCCAAAACAAGAGTCAGTGTTAGTACTGCTAATGAATAACAGAAGAATTCCTATTTTAGTAAACAGAATCGGTCTTGATGGAGAAAGCACCTAGAAAACATAAGGTTGTACCTGAAGTCTACTGTGGGGAGAGGAAGGAAAAGGAGTAGGAGGAAGTTCCCTTGGTAAGTAGCTCTTGCCTACCCACCATTCTTTTCTACACTACCTATTATTTCCCAATTCTTTCATGGTTTCTGGACGCAAAGGAACAAGTTTGTCCTTAAATGTCGCAAACTGCTATCCTCTAAGTATCAACAAACCAGTTTCATTTACCCTTTATAGAGACATATGGCTTATGCCACCCCAATAAAGGCCTTACTTTTAAGGTTCTCATTTCACATCAGGAACACTCAGTAACATTTCCAGACTTGGTAAATAGATAGAATTGTAAAGATCTGATCTTAAAGTTATGGTCTGTCTCAACAAACAACAGATCTAACAGAGAAACCTTCAGTTCATCTGTGCACAGGCACCTTTTTGGAATGTGCCTGCATCTCTGATTCTCACCCAATGAAGCACCAAGTAGCAAATCTGAAGTAAACAGGAATTACAGACACCATCTTAATGTCTACATATCTAACAGATTTTGAAAGGGGCGCTGTATGTCTGTTTGGATCTAGTGTCAAACCAGTCTTCCCTTTTTGGGAATGAGGGCTAATTCAGTCATTCTGTTCTTGACTCAAATGATTTGGATCAAATACAGGCTCAGTAGCAACTAAGACTGTAGGGCAATCCCTTCAAGTCATTAAATGGAAAATTCAAGAGCAAAAGGATTCAAAGTCCCATTTCATTACAAGTTATGTTTCAATCTATAGGGCATATTTTTATAGAACATTACATAACATCTCAGGTAATTAAAGCCCTACAAAAGACATAATTTTTCTACTTATACACTTCAAGCATGTCAGAATAAATAAGTAACTTTTATCCTTTTACAAATGAAGTTTAATATTTACACCAGAAATTATGATGAATATCCCGTAATACATTATTATTATTCTACAATTATTAAAATCTCTAACAGCAGACTTGTAGCACCATAAAATTAAAAGGAAGTCAATGAGAACTGACACCTTTCAGATATGAAAGGCCCCCACCACTGGAGCCAACTGGCAACCGTGCCATTCCTGGCTGCCATTTGGGACCAGATCACAACAACAATATTTGGGAAGCCAGACACTGGTCATAGGACCGAGGCTGGGGATGTCAGCTGTCACTGGAAAACCACAAGCTCTCATAGGCTCTTCTGTGCCTGAAGTACATTATCTTCTTTTAGCACAGTGAAACGTTCAGTATTAAGAAATTAACTGAAGGCTAACTAAGAAAAATTAATTCTTCAAGGTACATCACTTGCAAAAAAATGTAAGATCTTGATTTCTTGTTAAAGAAATTCCTAAACCACAGATCATTAGAAGGGTTTCAGCATCACATGATGCTTGCCTTAAACCCTAAACAGGCTCTGAGTCCTTCCATCTGAGCCAAAACAGCTGTTACCTTCTCAGTTAGCAAGTCACAAGCAGGTGAAAGGTGCCAGTTTGGATTGCAAGGATCTCAAACAGAATTGTGTCAGATCACAATTGGTTCAAATTACTTTTATTTTTTAAAAAGCTAGTTATGTTAAATACAAAATGTCTTCCTAGGGAAAAGAACGCATATATTTATGAGTCTGGATAATTTAAGGACATTTTAACAAGATAACGCTGAAGTGTAAAAATGTTACAGACTTAGAATCTGGATAAAGCTGCTCTGCAACTTACGAAAACGTGAATCTATCTTGTCATCAAAACAAGTATGGAAAAGCTGTATTTTAGGGATTAGCAATGAGTAAGAACCTACCTAAACAAACAAAAATAGACATAAGTCAAGATTAAAACTTATTATTGAAACCTAGGTTTTTCTGGTTGACAACTGAAAGCATGATTAGAAACAAGTGATGAGGATCCACTCACCCATAAGTTTGCTTGGCCCAGGAACAGTAGGAGTTGCTCACAAAGTGCTGTCACAGAAGTGGACTGAACTTCTTCAGGGCACAGAGTCATGTAAGGGAAAGGCAGGGCTCTGTGAGCCTTTATGGTGGGCAGTGAGTCATTACAGCTGACTCTGCTTTCACTTCTAGAAACTGCACTGAAGAGCCCCTGAGGACAGATAGGAAAGAAAAAACAAGTCACTTTGGAAACTGCCTCTAAGGTAGCCGTACCCCACCTCCTCCCTACACCTGCCACACTGTTATTTTCAGCTGCAGTCAGCCTTTACAGGAGGAATTCTCTCAAAGCTTCAAAAACCAGTTTGTCATCCAGTAGCTTTAGGACAAGACATGGATACAGAAAACAAAATCCATTTTAACAGCCTTGGTATTCTGGACACCACAGCACCAAGTGCAGAGCAGTGACCAACTTCTCCCCTGAGAAGAGAGGCAATAATATCTGCTCCAGATCACTCTCAAGTAGAGACAGCAGAAAATAAAAGTACACTATAAAAGTTGATTAGGTAACAGGAAGAGAGAAGTGCAAGGATAAACTCCCCTTATTTAGTAAAGAGCTGAGTTTGACAGCATTCACTTGGCTGTTGCTCACCATCACATACAAGGAGCTCATTGTCAAGCCTCAAACAAACTGAAAGACTAAATAATTAGGAACATAAGGTAGAAAAACAGATTGCTACAGATCTGCCTCACAAACCAGCTTGTTTGGATAGAATATGAATAAGTGTAAAGGAAAAGGCTTTTAAGTCTTGTAACAGTGATGTACTAGACTGTATTTGAGCTGCCATAGTTTTTAAGGACTCATTTACAACATTATAACAGATTGACACTAGCGTTCGGCTGCTGGTGGCCATCCCAACACCCTCACTCTCACTGCTGAAGAGAACAGAGACATCAATCTCAGTTCAGGTCAGCTGCAGAACAGGATGGGAAAAATGCAGCGGGGAATGGGAGCAATCAACTGCTTCTGACCAAACTCTGAGACCTCAGAGGTACAACCAAGGCACAAAACCAAAAGCATTTTGCACATCATGAAAGAAGAAATGTTTTATTGCTTCAAAAAGAGGTAGTGATCTCTGCAAACAGAGACGGAAAGATATTTTTAAATCTAACTTCAATCCTTACTTTCACAAATCCCTGCTCTCAAAAGCTGGACCCAAAAAACTGGGTTTTTTAACTCCAAAACCACTCAACATTCTATTTGAAAATATTGTGAATAAACTAGAAAGGGGATTTTTTAAAAGACTTTGTCTAGAAGAAGATAAAAAATTCAAGGAGTAAAACGAGAATATCACAACTGCAACACGGAGACAGGCTGAGATAAGCCTCCTGTCCTACCTGGCAGAGGCATTTTGAGCTAGGCACAAGAGCGAGCACATGGTGACAGACCAACAGGCTCCTTCCCAGTGGCCCTCGAGTCAATAGCTCAGTCTCCCGAGACAAAGGCTGCATGTTTGTTTTGCTGTTAAAACACAGTAAGGGAAAAGAACTAATCTTTCATAATCCGTTTAAATTCTTTTTCAGTAGTTACACAGCTAAGGGTCTCTGCAGCTGCTTTTAAAATTCAGCAGTTTTCTGTTATAAAGCTGTGACCATATGTAAACCGAAGTGTACTAGTTTTCATAAAAGTTATGCTATTGAGGATTGAGTGTGGTTTGTGACTTCTACCTTTTGTGTTTTAGTATCACATCAAAACACTGTTTAGCTCAAGTACGTTATGAGCTAATGGCTGAGTGTCACCTAAGCAACAGAACAAGAATGAAGGTAAGTTTCCCTGGGAGGCTGCTGGAATAGAAACCTATTGCCTCCAGTCAGGGTTCCAATAATATCGTGCAAACACCATTCCCTTAAACAATTTGTGCAAGTCAAAGCAGAACTGGAAGATGAAGCAGCTGTGTGTGAAAATACCAGAGAGAGCTAAGCTACAGGTCAGAAATGAAACCGGCTCTCCATGTTAAAAGCTGTGATCCCTTTCCCCAAGATTAGTTAGATTTTGTGCCATTCACATACATGACAATGCTGGAAAGCCCCATCTCAGCCATTAAGCACTTCTCAGATGAATATTCTTTGATAAATTTAGGAAGGCAACAAGACTATGAAAGCCAATAACAACAGCAGCCAGATTTATAAGAGTGACATTACTTTTATTTTACTTTGAAATGGTATTTTACTAAAAGCTTGGGCCTGCATTTTTAAGTGCAAGAAACAGTCAAGGCAGCAGCCAGTACCTGCCTCTCAACAGGCAGGGCCATCCATTCACTCTGAATTCTGACCATCAGATGTTACTCCAGGATGCAGGACTACAGAGTTGCCAAACATATGATAAAAATTCAAGTTTTTATTCTACAAGAAGCAGCTGAACTGATCCTGTTGAACACAGAACGCCAGTGCCCAACACCTTGTCCTTTACGCCAGAGAGCACCTGCAGGACACCCCCCAAACAGCCACCCTTGCACATCTCGCCCTCAACAAAGCACCAGGATCAGAAGGCGCTGGAGTTGGACACTTTCCCTGCATGGGAGAAAAGCAGCTGCAACCTCCTGTGCCCCCACACAGCTCCATGGACCATCCCCATCCACCAGAGCAAAGCAGCTGCTCTCCTGTCAGGCTCATGCACATGCATGGATGCACAAAGAAGTTCCAGCCTCCACAGAGTAACCAACCTGCCAGAGCTGGAAGTCCAAGTGGGAAAGATGAAATCATGAGCCATTGAAACAAACGCTATGTGAGTGGATTTGCCTGGCAGTGGGGATGCCCAGCCTACCCCAGGGGAGCCTCCTCTGGATCATCCGACCGAGCACTCCAATGGAGAAGTCGGCTCCAAGTGGCATTAGGCTCGTTTGTCTGCAATGTGCAGCCCAAAAGTCAGTGATTCATCCCCTCAAATATTCATTTACAGCCAACCATAATACTGCCTCATGATGGAAAATACCTCTTCTTTTCATGAAAGGGAGAGCACTGCCAAGCAAACACAAAACCCCTTGTGCACGTAAACAAGGAGAGAGGGCTTCGGCTTCCAGAATCACTTTTCCAGTTTCTGCCACCGCTACAAGAGTAAGACTAGCAATTCTTCCTCTCAAGGAGAGTAACACAAGAGCTCAGTCAGCAAACCACACAGGAAAGTCGACAGCTCTTCAAATGCAAAAGTGTGAGAGTTCTGGCCAGCAGCTTCCTATTAAGGAGATAAAATAATTAGAAGTAATTCCTCAGCATTTCTTTCCCAAAGTTTGATGCTCCTAAAAAGGAAAAGATGAAAATACTCAAAATGCCAGTCAGATGAAAAGTTCAGACTAGAAGGAAATGCAGCTATGAATTGCTGCAAAATAATCAACTTCAATACAGCATTAAGACTGAGAAGCTTTTATACACGCTTTTATAATGAGAATTTCTAGCTTTGAAATGACTGAGGTAGGTGATGAAAACCAAGAATTTCCAGCAAATTAGACAAGTTTAATGTGAAGTGGACACCTTCTCAGGAGATCACATTGATGACTGAGGTCAACCTCTCACCTGTAAGACTTGTGCAACCAAAGAGAAGGAGCCACTTGTTGTCCAGTGTGGTAGCACAGTGCATGGAGAGAGTGAACCACAGGCTTCAGGAGGAGCAAGTTGCTGGTTCTTTTGCACTTAGTAACCAATCACTGCATTGTATAATCCAAAGCAAACCCCTAATTCAACTCCATTTTCTTTAAAAATACCCTGGAGGGTTAAGACTAGTGTCAGAACGTGATGCGAAGCAGCATTTACTGGCATGCAGTGCGTCACAAAGCCATTGCCACAGTAGTTTGCTTTCTCACTGTAGGCAAGAGCGCCCTAAACTGAAACCTGACTGACCTTGAGTATGCCGGTTGCACAGAAAGGGAAAGAGACTGATCATGTCTCAAAGCTCTCCAGCTTCTTCCCAAGTGCTTGTCTGTGAAAGCCCCTGGGGCTGTGCAAAGTTTATGCAAACAATCAGGCTCTAACCCTGCTTCTCTATGTAATTCATCTTCATCACAAACACAGAGTCGAGGGATCTGATCTCGTTTGACTTGATGTGATAACAGTCAAAGGAGAAAGAAGCAGCAGACATTGACTACCCCCACCATAGGTTTTTTTGCTGTAGACTCATTGTGAAAGTTTGATGTTATAGTCACTTGCACATTGCACTAACTTTGTCTTTTGACTTCCCTTAAGCTGGTATAGGAACACTAACGTTACGACATGGATTTAAAGTGAACTTCACTTTCTCACTTAAACTAATGTCTCCAGAGTACGCCTGGAAGAGATTCCTGCCCTGCACAGGTTTTCCCTTACCTCTGGATACAGAGACACCATTGCTCAGGGCATGTCAGGCATCACACCGTCCTGTTACAGCTCTTTCTGAGAAGAGAAGCTGAAGCATTTACCATCTTCTGAGCCTCCCCATCCCTGAGGTCACACTTTGTCATCTCAAGATCATTTAGGTGGAACTGTCCTTTGTACTACAGCCTCCAGGAAACCTCAGCTTTGCTTCATGTCTGACCCAATGCTGGTATCGATCGTGCTTCCTGGTTCCCAGCTCCCCAAACCACAGACAGATCGTTAGATTTCTTATCAAAGACAGAGCTGAAGTTATGCTTTGAGGCAGATGAAAACAATTCTGAGATAATGATCATTTAAAGAGATAGTGATATCTGACAGCTCCGTGAAGTTGAACAAGAGTTGCCTCCAGCACAGTGACGTGGTGCAGCAGAGCTGAACAAGCTCAGCAGTTGCCCAAGGAGCAGAGTATAAAGCACTGCTGCAGAAGTGGTAGGAAGATAAGGATAACACTCCGCAGATGGCAAGGAACACTAATCCTACAGGCTGCAAGGATAAAAGCACATGAAATAAAATTGATTTGCTATACCATATTAAGTTTTGGCACAGATGTTCTTTTGGAAGCTTATAAATAAATCTTTCAATTAATTCAAGATAATCTTCCTTGCTGCCCAGAAAGTTACAGATGTTATCAATATACAGTTTTGACAAAAGCATTCATGATATCAGGATTCAAAGTTAAAACAAAACCAAAAAGAACATACACACACAAAGAAACCCAAATCACCTCTCCCAAAAAAACCCACAAGAAATTCCAGAACATACAATGCTGGGAGAAAAGTGCCTCTTGGGATACCAAGCAGAGGAGTAGAATTGCAAAGAAACTACAGAAAACAAAATGCATTTTTTTAAGCTCTATCTAGTAAATTTAATAACAGTCCACTTCAGAAAGGATAAGGTTTTATCTATATTACTATCCAGAAACCAATGAAAGAGTTCTCTTCAATCACGTTGAGATCAACTCTTTGTAAACTACAATAATACATACTTGAGGCATCTTGTACATTAGCAAAATATAAACCACAAAAGTAGTTTGAGGGGCAAATCAAGAGACTAAGCAGCTCAGTCACAGTGTGGTCCTACCTGGGACTAGCACAGAGGCATCTGTGGGCTCCAGGAAGATGTTGCAAGGAGGGACTGCTGGAAGCAGGGACAGATCCATGTCAGCAAACAACCAGCTTCATGTAACTGAGCCAAAATGGTGGCAACCCAAAGTTTGGCTGTTTCTCATCTTAGTGCTTTTGTTTCTTCTAAGTCAGAGCTGGGCCTGTTTTCAGAGGAAGTATGGGTACAGAACTACTCTTAAAGGCAGAACAATCTCCTGCTGTAGACCACAGAACTAAGCCCAGCTAGATGGCATGACTAAGCTATTACGAATGCGTAAAATTCACACATGCAAAACTGTTTTCTGTGTAAAATTTTGATAGCATTACTGCAAAATTCAGTGATGCCTCAATTGGAAGCCTGGACTGTCAGCTGTCTGACAACTGCCTCAGAGAGAAGAGCACAGAGCAGACAATGTCTAGACCCTCCTGTTCTCATCCCGGCCAAATTTGTTCCTTTATGACTCTGGCTATCATCTTGAACATGACAAACTAACAGCAGCAGGAAACAAGCTGAAGAAAGTTCCATTTTTCTTGATAATTCAAGCAGCATCAGAGGATGGCCTGATCTTTCAGTGGCCAGAGCTGAGGATCCCCTTTTGTGGCCTTCCTTGCTGACAGAAAGATGTTAGGTCTTTGTCTGACAAAGTTTGTGACTGTACTGGCAGAGCAGGAGACATTCTTCGATTCTCTCTCCTCCCGTGAGTGGATTCAGTGACAGCTGCTCAAGAAACTGTCATCTGAGTCCAGTACAATATGTAGGTCACTAGGTTAGCAAACCGACCTCAGAAGCACTCATGGGAAGCACGATTCCAGATCTCTCTAAAGCTCCCAGAGCTGAAGTCTGTAGGACCTGATGGGCAGGTCACTGGAAACCCCTTATCTCACCTCTTTAAAAACAACAACAA
Organism: Grallaria varia; assembly: GCA_013396735.1. NCBI lineage: Eukaryota > Metazoa > Chordata > Aves > Passeriformes > Formicariidae > Grallaria > Grallaria varia. The sequence continues at coordinate 214,782 of VWZG01003058.1, forward strand.
AAAACCCCATGTAAGACCTCAGCTCATTTCTCCCCATTTGTCTCTTCAGGCTCTACCTTGAGGACCTTTTCTCTCTGCCCTGCTACAAGTCTGCCAGCAAAGCAGGCTGCAGGAGAGATCCTGACATGGATTAGCCAGCCACGTGTAACACAAGTGCTCCTGCCAGCAGCAGAGCCACTGACTCCAGGTCTCAAAGATGTCCTGCTCCAGCCACTGAGCTGTGGTATTATCTTAACAGTGCTTTAAAGCCTCCATCAGTACAAAGAAACTCACAGGAAGTTGGTCAACACTCCTGTGGCAAAGAAGGGGAAGGGACTGACTGCCTGAGACGTGGCTCGGACAAGAGCACGTGCGTCAGGAAGTGGGAGGAAGAAAAGTGTGTACATGTTCCACAAGGTAGTCTAGACATGATTTAAACAAGAGCATGTACCCATTTTAGTAAAAAACAAAAAACCAACCAACAAACAAAAAAAAAGGCAGAAAGCTCAAAAACCATTTAAAAAGCTTTCAAAGATCTGTAGTAATACCAGGAACGCAAACTCACCGTCACCTGGGGCTTCTCCTCAATAACTTTCTAAGGAATTTCAGGAGAATTGAGATCAAATTGTTTTGATAATTACATTTAGACAGCATTTCATTAAATGTTAAAAAGGGTTGAGGCTCTAAAGAAAGAACAACTCATCTGTTGTTAAATTTATTTTTTTAAATCTTTCACTGCAGGACTGATAGCAAATACCTCCCCCCCCCACCCCGCCCCATTCTTCATTCACTATTAGGTGAACCTTTTTAAAAGCAGGGAACAATTCTAAGCCCTCTCCATACCACTGGATAGCTTTGCCTTTAGAAAAAAAAAAAAAAGAGCATCAGCTCCAGGTTGCCGGATTTTCTTTTTTCAATATCACTTTCTAGCACATCCTACTGTCTACAGAAAGGTATAAGACACACATGAACGGTGCAGCCTCCTGGCACACAGTTCATTAGCTGCCCTCTAACCTATGATTCAAGCTGTAATAGTATCAGTTTGTGCACATGCACTGAAGCTGGCAATCCAAAAACTCATGCCAACACTTCCAATCAAAATGTCCTCTACTCTCGTCCTTCTTGTGTCCCGCAAAACACCAAGATATTCAGATACAGGAAAAGGAAGCATTTCCTACAGCAAAGAAAAGCAAAAGTGAGAAAAATAACTATAGTTGTGTTTCACATGCTTAGAAATCACTGCGTCTCCAGGGGGAGAAATTTATCAGAAAAAAGATGGATTTCTTGTCACTGATCATGGCAACTCACAGAACCCCACTTAATAAACATACATTAAAAACCAAGGAGCAGCACCTCACCCCAGACTTTGGGCTGCCAGGTATTCCCTACTGCAGGGCAAAGCCATCGATTGCATGAACTTCTCATGGCAAACTTGTGCTTCTAAAACACCAGTTTGGCCACAGTAGTGGTAGATCAAGGGCAGGTGATTAGGAGCACTGCTGAAGATGGTGACACATCGGTCAGTCCTACAACCTTATGAGTCATATGTGAAAATCTGACTTTTATTAGACCTTAGTGACACAACGAGGAATAGAAAAGGAAATAAAGATTATGTTGGCAGAGCCACTGCCCTGCAATGTCAACTTTACAGTCACCACATATAAACAAGGAAAACAAAATATATTGTCAGGACACAGGGAAACACAAACCACAAACTGACACGACACAATTCTAATGAGACACTTGAAAGACAAGGAATCCCAGCATAGCCTCTCTGCCTGCACTGCTTTAAAGCAAGGAATAAATTCAAAGGAAAGAAACACAAAAAAGACAGTTTAAAGTGCTGAACACAACATATTGATAATGGAGCAGAACAGGACAAATGCCATGACATTAGCTTGCCTTCAATTTACTACTAAGGGACAACATTTTAATTTGCTGCCTCTGCATCAAGAGGGAAACCAAACAGTGCATATGATGAGCCTTGCTCCACTTTGTGAGGATACCACCACATAGGTAAGTGACCAACAGGAGACATTCCCAAACACAGTAGGGTTACTGATATGAAAGGAATATTGAATGAAGAAGCCTAAAGAGTTACAAGACCAGCAAGCAGTACACAAATTGGTGCCTTTATCATGAACTTACTGCTTATGCTATTAAGTATCTTCCTTTTATTCCTTGATTTTAACAAACAAGCCAAAACCTTGAGGAAAATGTACTTTGATTCCACTTGATGGGCAGAGGATGAGAGATGTCTTACTTCACAGGAGGGAACCAAAATTATAAGTGATCTATTTCGGCCCATCCATTAGGCCCACAGCAAATGAAACATGCAGCAAGCCAAGGCCTCCTATGTGAAAATACTGGTAAGGTATCAAGGGAGAGCACTGCAGGGTTGTACAGGAAGCCCTTTAAGAGGAAAGGAAAAAAAAAAGACCATTAAGAAAAGCGCAAAACAAGGTGACAATGAGAATAAGGGAGCCACTGAGTGAAAAGGAAAATTAAAGACCTCAAGGAAACCAACAGCCTCACCTACCCATCAGCACACACCGATATCACAGCTGAAGATAAGGGAGGTGTGTGGACTAGGTGAATTAGGTCTATCAGCAATCTAACAGTGGGTCAATAACCAAGACTAGCTAATAAACAATCAGCAAGAGTTATGCAGAATGCAAGACACAGCACTAAAATACCCTGGAGGAGCTTCCTATACAAGTGATTGACAGCAGAGGCTGAAACTTTCTGTTAGCTGGAACCTCAACAGAGTATTGGGGTGAAAAGGGAGAGACAAGAAGCAATAGTGTAACTACAGTTGTGCTTCACCCATCTGAAAGAGAACACACCAGGAGAAATACACAATCTGTTCAAGCAGAACAACAAAAGGGAACAAACAGCAGAGTTCAGGGCACAAAGCAATAACAGCAATGTCCTAAAGGAAGGGACAAACGAATGGGTGCCAGGAGGAGAAAGGACCTCTTTTGCTGAGTGGACTTCGGCAGAGAACAAAGACACAGGCAAAAGCGCTTCCAGAATAATGGGCCTGGTTTAGATCAAAGAACAGATCAATTATTTGCATTTGGGTAAATGCAAAACAAAGCCACATTTAACAGCACCGCAGACTCTTAAAATAATATGACAAGTTTTGAGAATGCAGTCCTCTGGAAAGCCACAATCCAATACTGGAATCCAAGAAGACACAGTATGTAAGGGAATATTTCAAATGGCTCATAGGCGATGAGAACATCCACTGTTTAAAAACTTGTACAGTTTAACAGGAAAATAGCAAAAATTGTGATACTGAGAGGTAAACAAGGGAAAGCCACAGTACATAAATGTATGAAGGTCTCCACATGACAATAACCTCATAGCACTGATGGATGTCCAGAAAATTATGAGTGAAGTGGAACTGAACTGAGGACCAGTACAAGAAGAAAACAACACCAAAATAAATACATGCATTTACTGCAAGATAAAGGACAGAAAATCTAAAAACCTGAGGCAAAGTGGAAAAAATAACCCTCTTACATAGAAGAAAACAAACACCGACACAGAAATGAAGGTAAAAAAAACCCCACCAAACATACCAGCATTCAAAAAACAGAACAGTATCTGGGAGGCTGAATAAATTTAGGAGAGAAAAGGCAGCTCTTACATTTGTGCTTTTTTTACATGGACCAAAGTTCCACCGCATGAGAAAACCTGATAAATGCAGGGTGAGCACCAAAATGAACTCTGGGCTCAGGGAAGAGATTTTGTAATAGCAAAACAGAAAATGAAAGATAGGGTGACTACTGTCATTCTCGGCACTTACATTAAGGCTCTGCCCAGAGGGGACACAACAGAGGAGAAGAAACAGCAGTTTCTCAAAAGAGGGTAAATGAAGGTAGGTGAGATAGAAACAGTGATCAGAGGGATGGAATCAAAGGGCTTAAAAGAGAAACTCATCCTCGATGTAGGCATAACACAAGCAGTGAAAAGACCTGCTTCATAAGCACTCAGCTGTGGGAGCAGAGCCCTGGTGTTACCGCACCAGGGGCAAAGGTGCCGCGGCCCAACCTATGGCCCAAGAATACGAAACAAAACATCCAGGTGAACAAGCACATTTGGTGGCTCCCTATCTTCTCCGTAAAGACAGAAAACCCGCTCTGCAGAAACATTTTCACGTTGAGAGCCATAAACGCTTGCCACCGTTCTGACTTGTCACTTTAATACAACAAAACCCAAGGGCTCCACAACCCCCTTGTGCTCCCGAGCTGCCAAGAGCTCCCCGCGCAGCAGGTCGAGCCTGCGGTTCCGCGACCCGACGCCACTTTGCCCCTCGCACACCGGACCCGCCGCAGAGCCAAGCCCCCGTTTTGCAAGTCATACGGGCCACCGGGGAAGTTCCAGCCCCTCCGAGCCCCGG
>VWZG01003058.1:219673-277894 GCA_013396735.1 Grallaria varia
GCTCTGGGCCCGGCCGCGCCGCTCGCTCTGAGGGGCCGCGGTACGTGCCGGGGGCGGCGGGGTGGGCATGGCCAGCGGGGCCGCGGGAGGTGGGTGGGGGCCGAGCAAGCGGCCGTGCCGGGCCCGCGGGGCGCTTCGCGTGCACGGGCGGAGAGGGCCGGGCCTGGGCCCTGCGAGGGCGGCGGGCCGGGGGCCGTCCCTGGGGCGCGGAGCTGAGGGGAGGTGGGCAGAGGAGGGCTCGGTGAGGGCTCGGAGCAGCCCTGGGAGGGTTCCCAGCGCCAAGCTCCGCGGGCACCGCAGGGCTCGAAGCGCTGGGGCCGGGTTGGAGCCGGTGGGGAGCGACTCGTCCCCGGCGGCCCCAGGGTCGCTGTTTGATGTGCTGCGGGTGTGCGGGGAGCGCTGCGCCGGCTGGGTCAGTGGTGCGGTGGTAAAGGGGCACATAATCTCTGTTATTTAATATATTGCAAGCTGCACTTTGGTACCCAAGACACCGTCGCTGCTCCAGGTCTGTCCCAGCCTAGGTGATGGCGAGTGAAGTTTGGGGGTTTAGAGTTTGGGGTTTTTTTGATCCTGCGGTTGTTGCCATCTGGTATTGCCAAAAGCTGCAGTTTACAACCGTGACATGAACTTCTGTCCTTTGCAATGACCACACAGCCCCTCACCCGGTAGAAACATAAACAGGGGGAAGTTACCAGACACGTGGTTTTTGTCAGGTCTGGGGGATTCTGAATGTGTTTATTTCAGATGGGAGAGGGCAAAGGATGCAGCAAGGTGAGCAAACTTTGTAACTCCCAAGTGAACTTCAATATGTTGTTGCTTGATGTTGATTTTTTCCCCCACATCTTTGTGCACCAGGATGTGGTTGTCAGTAAAGTTGTTATCTGCTGAATCAGACAGCAGTTTTCAGGATTGTAGTGAAATCACCCTGGTTGCATGTCAGGTCATAATTAAACTGTAATCCACTTCATGTATCTTAAAATATATTGTCTTAAAGTATATTCTGGCTGATCCAGAAGGCATGTGGCCTGCAGCTGAAGGCTTTTGTCCCCAGAGGGTACTGTGCCCTTCCAGAATACCTCTGCATTGGTTTGTTTTTATGACTTTCTGTCACCATCATATTGGATCCTTTTGTTTCCTCTCTAAATGGATGGTTTGAGATGAACGAGTGAAGAAACAAATTGTGTTGTTTATGCAGCACTTGGATAGGAAAGCTGCCCTGGTGATCAGAACTTGTGTTCAGGAGGGAGATTCAATTGTCATCACCTCTGTAGGTTTCCAGCTTGAACCACTTTCAGAAATGACACTTAAAAGAGCAGGTGTTCCATGCTTTATGGGAATTGGACTTGTCTTGGGGTGGAGTTTTGTTAGATATTAAAAAAGAAACAAAAGAAAGAAAAGGGAAAAAAAATGGTACAATCACCAGCCCTCGGTCTGTCCTTCCTTTCTCCAGCTCTTAAGAGGATCCTTTAGTCTTGTCTTTTAATAATTCCGCCCTGAAGAATACATCCCGCTTTAACAAAGATTTGTCCAGTGCTCTGACCTGAATTTCTCCTGAGACCTCAGTTTTTCGCTTTGTGTTACAAAAATACCCCATAAAAGTATCAGTTTTTGTAAGGATTTCAGGACGTTCTGCAGGAGTGATTCCTTGTGGTATGAAGGAAGGTTGGTAAACTGGTTCTTTCCCTTAGCTAGGGTACTGCGTCCTCTCCTCCCTGGAGAAGTAGGTGTTTGGGGTTCTCTCCAGTGCTGAAATGCAGGCAGGGTTTGATCCTAAATGAATAATACTTGGTGGAACAAGAGGCAGTCATCTGTAGTCGTTGAGGTACTTGCTGTAGTTATACCGAGGAGATAATAAGTTGGTAGAAGAAAGTGAAGTTCACATGACTTGAAATGAACAGCTGTGTTTGTTGTGTTTATATTGTAAGGAACAAACAGGTATTAGAGCTTCCTTGTGTAGCATGGAGGTGGCAGAATAGTTCTGAAAGGAGACACCTAAGACTTACAGAGGCAGTTTGTTTTGCCCTGGGGTGACTCCTTGAAGCATCTCCACCTCACAATTAGTATTGAAATCTTGAAGCAGAGGGGGCTGTGCCCTCTCCCACTCACCTGTTGAGCTCCATGTAAACCCTGACAGAGAGCTCCCAGCCCAGCTCTCCTGCCTGCAGGGAGGTGCAAAAGGCTTTTGAAGCTGGAGGGATGAGTTGCTGTCGTGGTTTAACCCCAGCCAGCAACAAACAAGAGTCACAATACAGTTGCTCAGCGCCCACTGCCCAGCCTGTTCTCAGTCAGCAGCTCCCACCCAGCTCCACCCAGTTTATATATTGAGCACGATGTTCTATGGTCATAGTTCTGTGGAATATCCCTTTGACTGCTTCGGGACAGCTCTTTTGGCCATGCTCCCTCCTGGCTTCTTGGGCAGCTCTTTGCTGGCAGAGTGAGAGACACTCAGTAGTCCTTGACTTAGAATAAGCACTGCTGAGCAACAGTAAAACTTGAGAGTGTTATCAATGTTATTGTCATACCAAACCCGAAACACAGACCTGTACCAGCTACTAAGAGGAAAATTAACTCTGTCCCAGCCAAAACCAGGACAGTTTCTAATTTCTGAAATCTCACTGTTCATCGCTTATAAATACGTGTATTCAATAACTGAAAGCAGGCAAACTTTCTCAAATTTTCACAAGGTGGGCAGGAAGAACTTAGATAAACTGAGGGCAAAGCATCAAATCCTGTCTCCAGAACAAATTGTTGTAAGAATTGAAATAAAAGGATGTGAGTGTAAGTGTGGGAGGGTGTTAATTTTTTTTAATGTATGTAATTAAGCAAGGTAATTTGAAAGCAGAGTGGAGAAAAATCCACTAAGATATGACTTTCAGAAAAGCCGTCTGAGACAGAAAACTAGCAAGGAAGATGTAATTACGAGAAAAGAGTTAAAAAGGAGTACTAGATGGTGCTATTAGTCTTAGCTGTTATGCAGTATGTATCTCAATCAGTACTTACTAAGCGGTGTTCTATAGAGAACTGAAGGTATTGTAAGGGCATCGGGTCTGTTTTTCAGGATGTTTAGTAATGTTTCACTCATGAAAAAGTATAATCAGACTCCTGATAGCTTTTGTATTGTGTTTTTAGGATAGACTTCCACAATGGATGGGGCAGATGGTACTGCTGACCTTGTGATTAACAAGAGATTTGTGTCTGAATCGGAGCTAGAGGAGCGACGAAAGAGAAGGCAAGAGGAATGGGAAAAGGTCCGGAAACCTGAGGATCCAAAAGGTATGGGATAGATTTTAATTATTACGGGAAAAAGATCTTAGAGTTTTTCACTTTTGTGGAAAGCAGAAATAAAAGGTAATGTCTGGTATTCTAGTTTCAAAAGGTTTTTATATGAAGGAATGAAGAGCTGTTGGCAACTTAGTGTTTCTAACATATGGTCTCCCTTCCTGATTTGTTTCTTTCAGAATGCCCAGAGGAGGCATATGACCCACGGTCGCTGTATGAAAGACTCCAGGAACAGAGAGAAAAGAAGCAGCAGGAGTTTGAGGAGCAATTTAAATTCAGTAAGCACCAGCAGCATACTGAGTGTATTGTATGCAACAGCTGTACACAACTTCAGAGTTAGAGACATATTCCTGTGTCTGCCTCTTTGAGAGGGAAACAGGGGCTTCAGAAGAAACCTTGGATTTTTCAAGTAAGGTGGCATTCTGGGACAGAGGCAGCACTGCACAATTGCAAAACAAAAGTTGTTTGCAGCTATGAAGCTGCATTCCTGTAAAATGTGGAATACTAGGCTTGTATTGCACGTTAAATAAACAAAAAAACCCCAAACCAAAACCTGATAGCAATCCATGGAAAAGTGGAAATGTAGCTTCGTTTTGTGACTTCTGAACTTGTGCTTTATCACAAGACAGTTCTGCTTGAATCAATAAAAGAATTCCTGTTACAGCAGCTGTTACATTTCCAAACCATAATTCTTTGATTCAAAAGTGTTTTGAGACTTAAGATTATGATTTGGAAGAAGTAAACTTCCAAGTGTTCATTCTTCAAAAAGTAGATGTTTAACTGTTTTAATGAAATGGGAACCTAATTTCTAGTGATGTTTGACTTTCTGGTTTTATAGAAAAATCCTTTGCATTGTATCATCTGTGTATGTGCTGCTGAGTGCAAAGATGATAATGAGAACTAGAAAATTATTAGTCAACCTTTTTGAGAAAAAGGGAGCTATTGGCTCTAAATGAAGAGAAGTGAGGATAATACTGTGGGACTCCATTGTAAGGTGGGTTCTGATTGATTTTGGTTCTTTAGCTGGAAGCCTGACCCTCAAGCTATGTGTTCTTTAAGCTCCAGTTTGCCTCGCTGGATTCTGTCTAGAATTTCTCTTGTATTTGTGATGGAACAAAACTATAGCACAGTCTTTGAGTTCTTTTAGAACCTGCCCCTGCAGATGCTGCCAAGTACATCACTGATTGCCACGGTTGCCACTCCTGTTTTGTAGTTGATGCTTTTAGGATAATTCCTGTGGCCAGATTTCTTTGAGAGAAGGTAAATGGGAGGAACTGACTAACTAAAGATCAGTGGAATGCTGCAGTGCTAGGTTACCTTATCAGATTTCAGCCCAGTTTGACTACTTATGATGAGATTTGACCCCTAATATGTTTAAATTTGCCTTAAAATGTTCATAAGCATTATTTTTGAGGAGTAGAAAACAAGTTTAGTACACTGTCATTCTTATCAGTCAGAACTGATGTGGGACTTGGGGGGAGAAACCTTAATGCTGAAGAATTGTTGGCATAAACACACAAACGTATTTACTCTAAAACTTTTATGTAGATAAAAACCTGTTTGCAGACTTAGCAGTTCTTTCTGCTTGGCTATGCAGCATTGTAAGAATGTCTTCCTTTTCAAAGTAAAGTAACTTTGGTAAGCTGTTAGAGCATGTTAAATGAAAAAATAATCCTAGTAATCTCTGAAATAGAAAGTAAAAAGTTTTCTTTCTGAACAATTATGGTACCCAGAAGAAGGATAAGGAAGAGTTATTTCGTGTCTCTTAAGTTTCACTTGTGTTTTTGGTGGTGAAAAGTGGAAAGTACAAGTAGCAGCATTAATGCATTAAAGTCTCCAACTGGACCTACAGGATTCTTTCCAGCTGGAGAGTTTCCAGTTTGCTTCAGTAAACTTTTGATCCCATCTGTCTTTGGTGATGTGATGAAGCAGTTCTTGCCCAAGGAGCCACCTGAAAACTTCCTGCTGTCAGCCTGGATGGGAAGGGCTTCTAATAACTGTCTAAATTAATAGTTCCCCTTATCCATTTATATTAGATCTGCAACATCTTCCCTTTGTTTCAGTAAACCAAGTGCTGGAATGGGAAGCAGCCCTGAGAAGTAAACTCACTGGTGCTTTTAAGGCAACCCCTGCAGAATATCAGATACCTGCTGACCTGGAGAGCAGAGCCTACTGCTGAGTGCCTAGCAGGGAATCTCAGTAATGTCAGCTACAAGGATCTCTGTGACTGCTGTTCTTAGTTTGCAGATGAGGCAGGCAGAAAATGCAATTAATTCATGTAATTTGCTTCAAAAAGTGTCCTGTGTTCCACTACTGTTCTCTCAAGGGGCCCTCAGCAGTACTAGTGAGTGCTGCATGTTATTGTTTGAAGATTTATGAATGAGCTCTGCGTGAGTTGGAAGGAGTAGGGATCGGCCTTCATGAAAAACTTCAAATAATAATTGATTTCTAGAGTTTTTCTGTCAAAGACAGAAGCTTGCCAATTGCCAGTGTAAATGGATTTCTTAGTTTGCCATTAAAGCAAGTAGGGCTTGACTATGTGAGTGAAAATTTAAAAAAAATATGGTGACCTCATGCAAAAGCCTAGAGTCTCCTGTGGAATTAAACTTTAATGAAGACTAAAGGTGATGTTTGGGCTGATTTTTGGAGGATAACTACAAACAGCAGGATGGGTTTTGTAAAAAATATTTTTTATTACCTTTCTAATTAAATCATTTGATCGAGGGATGTTGAACATTTGCAGAGCAGGAAATAAAAGACCTTCCTGTTGCACTAGCAGGTACTTTCCGTAAAGTTGAGTAGCCTGTTTAGAAAGAATTTATTTGTATTTGGAATTTAGGAGTTGTCTTGCTTCTACTTCATTCTTTTTTTTTTTTTTTTTTTAGATCTTTCTTTAAACAGATGTTAATATCAATTAGTTACCAACTGTTTGCTTTAAGAAAATGTACTTCCTATTTTGAAGCAAGATTTATGGGGAGAAGTAATGTGGTTTTTTTGCAGTTATTGACTGGTTTAAGAACAGGTTTTGAGGAGACAGGCTTAAACTTGGTGTCTGAATCCAAAAGAACAAATATATCATTGCTTAATGTGGTTATTCCTTGTTTTGTGTAACCTGTTCCAACTGCAGAAAGGCTCCTTGTCTGAAAACTTGGTCAATTTTCCTTAATTATATCAGCAAGTCCAGCATCAATTCATGGCTTCCTGTGAATTGTCTGGCTTTTCGCTGTGGTAATAGTGTTGTGTTCCAACTGTGTGAGTTTGTTGTAGTTTGTGTGCTTGAGTGTGTAAGAGTTTTGCCTTGTTAGCATCCAGTGTCATTAATCAGGAGGTATTTCTACTCCTTAATTACAGAATCTGGCAGAGAGCTTGTGTAGTTTGTACCCTTTCCTTGGCACAACAGCATGGCTACTGGAGTACCCAGTTCACTCACCCAGGACTCTGCTCCCTGTGTTCCCAGTGGCTTTGTGCAAATTGTCCTACCTCGACAGTATTGGAAATGTTATATGGGAGATGTGGATACTTACCTACATTTATGGGGCTGTTTGAAATCATCCGAAAATGTTCTAATGCACTGAGGAAGTAACACACAGTAACTGTCTCATCCCTAAGTGGGTTTAGCTTATTAATATGCATTCTTTTCTTTATTCAGAAAATATGGTAAGAGGCTTAGATGAGGATGAGACACATTTCCTTGATGAGGTTTCTCGGCAGCAAGAGCTACTAGAAAAGCAACGAAGAGAAGAAGAGCTGAAAGAACTAAATGAATATAGAATATCCTTTGCATTAAAATGGCTGATGGTTACCTAGAGGGGGGTAAGAGCAGACTGTGGTTTTATTCTGTCATTTACATTCTTTTTATAAAAAACTGCTTTAACAGAACAGGTACAATGACAGACTTTCAGAGTTTAATGTTTTCATTGTGTCTTAGATAGACCAATGTAATGTTTGATATGCTCCTCCTTCAAACCCCCTCTTGGATACTTTACATTCCTTCTGCCCTCTCATTGTTTTGGGGCTTGGTTGTGGGGGGTTTTTTTCTGTTATTGAAGGCTTGAAATACCATCACTAAAAGGAGAAAGAGAAGACAAAGGGGAAACATCCTACTCTAATCTTTTGCTTTAGTTTTCTTATTGGAAATAAATGCTCTTGTTAATTTTTTTACTGCATATTGCCTGGTTTTAGCATACTTGTTTGAAATAATGTTTGAATTGTTCTCTTTTGTTACTCTTCTTGAAGTATTAGATACTTTCTCCCTTGCTGATATCTGCGGGATGAGAAATTAAATACATCTCTGCTGATGCACTTACTTTCTTCTGGGAAGTTGCTGCCTATGGAGACGCGGCTCCTTAGGGTAATACACACTTATAGGCAGTACTGAAAGCAGGACAGCTTGACTTTGCTGTTAAATGCCAAATTTTATTTAAGATGTGCTAGAAAATTATATAGGATGTTTTTTCTCTGTAGTTAGTGCCAGTCGAGGAAAGCTGGAATGACTTGAGGATTTCTGTGCTAAGTGAAATGCTCTTTATTGAGGTTTACTCAATCTGTGCAGAATCTGATGGTCTTTTTGTCTCCATTGCTTTTAAATCATCAGTGAACAAAACACAAATTTTCAAGGATGCTTTAGTATAAATGAAAGAGTTTGTGAACACAAGGTGGTGACCAAAACCAGTTAGCAAATAAAACTTGTTAGTACTGATGCTACAAAGATCAGCTTTACCTGGTATTAGTTAATAATTTACAACTGGGAGTATGAGTACTGTGACAAGCAATTAGCTCAGGAATGCATTTATGAAAAAGCAATACCGATGTGTTTTTTTGCTTCAGAAAAAGGCTGCATCTAGTTGATGGATTTGGAGTGTTTTCTTGATTTGTTGGCTCTAGTAATGAGATGTTCATGGGATATATTTAGTTTTGGTGATGTTGCTTGCAGGTTTGGCTGATCCAGGGCTGTGCATTATAAGATAGTGCTGTGGAAGCAGCTGACAGCTCTCATTATGTCACATATGTCTGGAGTGAACCACACCAGCCCAGAGGGAATCTGGAGTTGTCCTGAATTATCCATGTAACACACTGATCCTGAATTTACCGAGCAGGGCCTGATCAAGATGTACAGGCCATCTTATCTCAGTCTCTGTGGTCTTAGTAATATTGTGGCTCTGGATCTGAAGTCTTCTGTAAATTAAATAGTAGAACTTAATGCTGATGGGATGGAAGGAGGGCAAATGTTTTATAGTCACCTCATCTCATGGGAAAACAAGAAGTGTGGCATGTTTAATTTCCTTTTGTAATTCTTTTATTTAACCAAAATATTTCAATCAAACTTGGAGCAACTTGCAAAATGACTCGTCTGTGTTTGAAATTTTTGGTGGTGTTCTTCTGAAGATGTGAAAGATAGTTTTTGGATCTGCAGGTTGTAACTAATGGTTTATCACTACAATGACAAAATCCAGTGGCAACATTGCTGCCCTTTCGTCTTTCTAATCGGAGCCACCTGTAGTGATGGGACGTCAGGCACAGTGACAAGATGCTGTTAGGGTTAAGTTTAGGCTTAGGGTTAGTGTTGAGAGAGCCCTAGAGATACTGGGGCTGGAAGATGCATGCCAAGAGCATCAAGGTGGGGGGGCCAACACTGCTGCCCTTTCAACTTTCTAATCTGAATGCACCTGACTGTGAAGTGATTTGAGACTGTGTCACTTCAAAGTGGAAGAGTTTGATTTGCACATGTTCAGTGGGGAAAAAAAAGCTGTGGCTTCAAAATATATGGGCCACAACATGAAATTCACTATCCAGTATTAGTCTGCAGTAACTGGGGTAGCTGTAAAAATCCAGCTTGCGAAATTGCAGTCAAAGAAACTGTTAGAAAGCTAGATATGAGTTTATATATATGCTTTTAAATTAGGTCAACTTACCTTTACTGTGTGCATTTTGTAAGTTATGCAGAAGCTTATGTGACTCCTGTGGCACTTCATCTACAAACAGGATCTTTGTCAGACCTCCCTTCACCAAATAGAAGGTTAGAGGTGGACATTAAATGTTACCAGGGCAGGTAATTCCTGCCGCAGGAGACCTGTTCAGGGTGCATGCAGAGTGAGTGTGCCTTGGTAACACATAGACCCAGCTCCTTATTAGCCCATCTGAGAACCTGCTTAAGCGTCTCCACCTCAGTCTAGGTTTCAGTTGCATCCCACCTTGCTAGCGCTGTTTTGAGCTACTTAGTTTTTCTGTGCAGTTGCAATCTTTTCAGGTGAATCTTGGACCATATTCACTCTTAATCAATCTCTATCCTTCCACTTGGTGGTGGTGCTCAGACCAGCAGTAACAGCCTTGTGGTCCTTAGAGGGAGAGGAGCTGAAAAGACAGCGTGATAAATACCAAACCTAAAAATGGAACTGTTTTGCCTTGGTAGGCTGAAATCTGCTGGGCTCAGCAAAAGGAAGGTTTAGGAGTGGAAGCAAGTGCACATATTGCTACTTAGGGTTTTTTTGGTAAGGATTAAAGTTGGGAGCAGCAAATCTGAATTACAAATGTGTTGACTCCTGTAGATGGGGAAGTACTGCATTGCCTGTTTCGTTGGTTTGGTTTTTTTGGTCCAAGCCCAACCTTTTTGCTTTTCTAAGGCCTTTTGGAAAAGGCAGGACGATGGGTATGTTCATGAGTGCTGGGTGTCATGTGTTGTACCTTTCTGGCTTCAGAACAGCAGTTCCTGGGCTGCTGCCTGGATATCTTCACAGGGAGAGCTAGTATAAATTCCTGAGAGAGGTCTGACCCCAGAGAGTGAAGTCTCTTCTCTTTTGGCTGAGGGTACCAGCTACATGTCATTACAAATAAGTTTATTTTGATAGAATATGTGAATGAACTTCGGTCGCTGCTGTCAGCAGAGCTGGCTAAATATATCAGAGAAGAAGTGTCTGTTCTCCCCATTCCTTCCCAGTTGATCCTTAACCCTTAATTCACAGCACTCTCACCAAAGTGGGAGTCAGTATGGACCCAAAGAAGGAAACTGAGAAGAAATTGGCCATGAAGTCAGTGGAAAACAAGAACAAATTCTCTCAGGCAAAGCTGCTGGCAGGAGCTGTGAAACACAGAAGGTTAGTTTCACACCTCTATAAATTCTTGAGGAACGGGAACCCAGTTAACAGTGTAGAGGGAGGCAGGCCAAAACTGCCTTCAGAGTGTGAGGTGTAAACCTTAGCCCTAAGGGGGAAGGTATAAGAAAAGACCAGCCTTGTTTCTATAGGCTCTCACAAACTGTGGGGAAAAACATGAAGCAATTCAAATAGATGTGTGTGTAAAGCAAGTGGGTGGACTCTTCATTCTAGAGTGCCAGGCTTGGGCAATCCTGCTTGGGGATCTAAAGGGAATCTATTTTACGTCTCTATTTGTAGATATCAGTGTCACCTTGCTTGTGTGAATTCATTCAGATTTGCATAATTGATCAGTCGTTTTCACCTGTGTATAAAATGGATTGTTTTAATTGCTGCTGAGATTCGCATGTGGGAGACAAGGTTGCAAGAGAAGAGCTTTGTGTACCAGTTTGATCCTGAGGACATCAGGCAAACTTGCCTTGTTCCTCGGTGATTTGCACTGATACGTCAACACCCTTTCCATTCCAGGGAGATGGCAGCTGGGTTTGTGCTATGTTTGCTCTTTTGAACTTGGCCTGCAAATGCAGCTGATGGTGTGCTACAGGTTATGGAGAAACTAGGCATGTGGCACCAGACTTATTTCCCTCAGATGAATCATCTAATATTTAAGATGATTACTGACATCTCAAAATTCAGTCAGTGTGTTCCAGTTGTCTCAGTGAATGTGAGATTATTTTAGAAGCTTGTCTTGTAGGGTGATGTTTGGCTCCTAGTACAACATTAATTGTATGTCTGAAAACTGAAGTGAGCACTTCCACCACTTAATGTGTGTGGGGTTGGGTGGTAGTTTGGGTTTCCAAGACAGAAAAGAAAAAGGCTGAACTTATAACAACGAGCCAACAATGTTGCTTTTGTCTTTTAACTACTAGTACTTAACCCAGTAAGATGTAGAAAAGGAGCTGGCATGTACTTAATGGCACTTCTAAGGTCTGCAGATGGCATCTCTTTGAAGAGAGCATCTTAACTGACATGTCAGTGTCATCGAAGACTTGCTCTGCAGTATTCTATTTTTGCCATCTTATCTTCTATTGCAAAGTGGCCCAAAGCAAGTATAGTGTGAGCTCAGCATCTGCTCCCTGAGCTTTGTAATTTCCTGTAAAGAATGTATTGCTATTAAAAGCTCCTTGCACAGAGTAACCTTTCCATCTGTACCGCATGTTCTGACAGGGACAGAAAAGAGTTAATGCATAATAATGCTCATACTCCATCAGTTCATCATAGCTGAAGCTGGGAAGCATTTGTTGATGTGGATGGTTTAGGATTGGGAGCATGTGGGGCAGAGGAGGGTGAAATCTGAGCTGTGACTGGGGAGACCTATAGAAGCTCTGAAGAGTCAGAAGGGCAAGTTGCACTCCTTTCCCCCAGCACCACTTATCCTTTCTAGATACTGCAGCTGGTGTGTGAATTGCTGCAAAACCTACTGGGCTTCCTACTGGGTGCAAGATTTTTAGATGTTTTACAACAGACTCTTTAGGTACTTGAAGGAAGGAAGCTCCGAAAGGGAAAAGCCACAGATGTTGCACCATCAAGTGTGGTAACCATCCAGATATGCAAGGCTGTGGTCATATGGAGTGACTGAAGCTCAGGCAGTCATGCCCAGTATCCCATGGGGTACACCCTGCTGGATAGGCAGCTCTGGGTTGCTGTGCCAGAGGTTTGACTTGATCTCCTAGAGGTATGTTGCTGTTTCCCAGGTTAACAGGTGAGACGTGCAGTGTAGGTGTTGATGCTTCCGTGGATCCTGCACGTTCCCCAAGGATCCTTAGCTGCAGTCAGAAGTGGTGATGGTCATCAGGGGATCCTGCTGGCGTTTGATGTGTAGCATTTTTAGCAAAGATTTAACAATCACTTCAAGGTAATTAAGTGGATGCTTATCAGGAACAAGACACTTTCTTATTTTTTTCCACAGTTCAGATGGTGGTAACAGTGTGAAGAGGTTGAAACTAGACACTGATCATGACGAAAAGAATCAAGGTATGTCTGACTTCTCTGCGTGGGAAGCTGTGTGTCTGTCACTGAACAGCAATTGACTTGGGGTAAAATCTGGTTTTGCTTTTCTGTTCCTTCATTGTGCAAGACAGCAGATGCTCTCTTAGAGCAGTAGAAATGGAACTGTAGGTGCCAACAACCTTCATGGAAAATAGGGCTGCAGGGAACCTCTACAGGTCATCAGGTAGTTCTCTACCTAAACCAGTCCTGACAGTTTGTCTAAGCTGCTCTTAAGTCTCCACAGATAAAGACTGTGCACCCTCCATAGAGTTTATTCTAATGCTTAACTGGTTTTAATTTGAGAGTTTTACCTGATAACTAATGGGAGTCTCCTTAGGTGCGTTTCAAGCTTAATGCTTATTCTATTGGCAGGAGACATGGAGAGCTGATCATCCCCTTCTTCACAGCAACATTGTATTTGTATACATCCACTTCAGCTTTTCATGCTATGAAGTTATTCTGTCCATCCTGAAGCCAATTTGTTTCAGAAAATTGTGGGGAACTAGAAGAAAGATTAAGTTATGTTCCAGTGTTAGCTGTCAGGCCTGCAATTACTTTCTGTCAAGACCCTCTGACACAAATCGGGTGAGCTGGGATTGTGTAATGACAACCCAAGGCGCTTCCTGAATCTCCTTCTGTTCAGTAAACTTTTGGAACAGTGGAAATAATTCATTAGCAATGGAAGATGGGAGATGGAGAACAATGGAATAAAACTTTTCCTTAACTATGCTGTTACAGTGCAAAAAGAATACTCAATTACACAAAGCAGAGCTATTTATTCTTATTTAGTGGGTTTGGTACTTGACAAGCATCAAACTGACAGCTTCTGAGTGAAAAATGTGTAATGCCAGTGTAGAGCTGGGCTTAAAGCAGTGATGAGGGGAAAAAAAAATCCCCTGAGGTAGCAAGTCCTTACTGTCAGAATCGCTTTATTGCAGCATAAAACTGCTTTATGCTTTAATTAAATCCTGCAATCACCACTGTTTATATGGCAGTAGCAGGTGAGTGACACGTGGCAGCTCCTGGGCTGATTGAAAGCCCTTTCCTGCACTCCTGTTTTTGACTGAGGTATCTCTCTTCCAGAAAAACCCTCCTGTGTTCCCCTGGGGAGCAGCTCCATGGGAGGCTCCACAGTCCATTGTCCCTCAGCAGCCGTGTGCATTGGGATCCTGCCTGGCCTGGGCGCCTACTCGGGAAGCAGCGATTCGGAGTCCAGCTCGGATAGTGAAGGCACTATTAATTCCACTGGAAAGATTGTCTCCTCTGTCTTTCGTGGCAACAGTTTCTTTGATGGTCCATAACAAAATCCCTCCGTGTGTAATGTAGTGCAGAGTATCTTCCAAAGCCCTGATGGATGCTTGTTTGCATCCTTCTGCCCCAAATATAATCTAGCTAACCTCTAAACCTTAATACACTCAGATACTCCTAAAATAACTCATTATATCTTCCCCCACACTCCCAACTTTCCATTTCTGGAGTGCATACTGAGCCTTGAAGAAAAGCTGCGATCCTAAAGGAGAAGGCACCTAGTGTCACAAAGGTCTGAGGGTAAGAAGGAGAGAGCTTTTTCTTTTATAATTTTTATGGAAAGAATTGCTTGATTTAAGAAGTTTATACAAGACTAAGAAGCAAAAATACACACTTGAAGCAGTGAAGTCTTGTAGAAACAGCCATGTGTTCCGTTTTAAAATGTCATTTTTATTCTTCATTTGAGAAATGGGGGCAGAACCAAATTCGAGCAGATGGTGAAGTGTAGATTGCCATGACACTGTAAAGAAGTTTTAGTGTTACATGATTAAAGACATTCTGAATGCATTTTTTTTATCTCTCCTTGTGCCATTCATAATTGTTCTCATTCCATTAAGCAATTTCTGCTCTACCCAACCAGCCCTTTCCTCAAAGCACCATCCAGGAGAGGTACAAGGCAGCCTCCTATAACTGCAGAGGTGGTGATGGAAAACTGCTGATCTGAGTGAGTTCACAGGAGCTGCAATTGGCTGTTCTGCTCAAAGGCTGTTGCTCCTGTGCCAGCACTTGACAAGCAATTTAGCTTTTCTGCAGCAGTGTCCTGAAGAGCATGAAACCAGAGTGGTTGGTATTCCCCAGTTCAGCCACACCTCTTTGTACAGAAGCTGGAGAACGACATTATCCTTGAAGCTGGATGGAATTTCAGAAATCCTAGGTGGGTGTGTTTATGGGTGGGGTGGATCAGAGAGCCAGGCACGAGCAGGAAGAAGGGCTGAGGGCCAATCCTCTTCACCTGTGTGTGCAAACAGTGCTAATGGGAGGTTAGAGGGTTACAACAGCTCAGCTGGATTGCTCAGGGGTGGAAGAGTTTTTGTGACAGTCCCTCACAGGCCTGCTCTATGTACTGCACTTCTGAGAGAGCACCTGGTAAGTGTTTGCCAAAGGGCAGTTACAGGCGTGTGACACTGAGCAGCTGGGCTAAAAGCAGTGAAAACTGAAGGCCTTTAGTGGTTTCATGCCTTAGCTTGAGTGTTGAACTTCCCCAAAGGAAACAGGGAGAGTTGTGCTCGCAATTAAGCTGTCCTTTGCCAAATTCCCCTTCTGTTTGCACAGCCCTGTTCCACAATCATACCTGTACAAACACACTTAATTCCTCCCCTGTTCTGGGCTGCCTGGCACCTCCTGTGTTTGCTCCAGAGTTTATCCTGCCTCTTCTCTAGCTACTGTAATTATGGCATTTTCAGGTGGAAATGCAGCCTCCGTAATGCATCGCTTTCAATGTCTTTCATTATACTGAGCTATGGAGTGAAATGGAAGAGGTGCACAAAAAAAATGCATGTTTTTTTAATGAAAGTTGCATTTCCATGAGCCTTGAGGAGTTGGTGTGAGAGTTGTCCGTGTCCTTCCCTGGCATTAAGCTACGTCAGTAATGTCTCTGTAGAGTGAGAGCATCCTGGCCCAGCCGTGAGCATGCTGGGGCCATTTTCCTGAGTGGTGTTTTGCACAGCTGCAGTCAAAATGGCCGAGTTAGACACAGATTTGTAGTGGCAGTTGCCAGCCAGTTGCAGCAGGTGTGATGCTGGTGGTGGTCCACAGGGGTTGCAGGTGAGAGCAGGAGGGGGTGATGGTGCTTGTATTGGACCATGTGAGGCCGGGGGGAGACATAATCCATGAAAAGCAGATGGGAGAGCCCTCAACTTTCCTCCTGTTCCGAGAAGAACTGAACAGGGCACTTGGGGAATGCCTTTGAGTCTGAGTCAGCCCTGCTGTTCTCACGGCCTGGCCCACATAAACTACAGCACTGTCCCAGCTCCTCACTCCATCTGTTGGTCCCATTTACCTTCATACAGTCAGAAGCCATCTGACATTAAAATACTCCAGGGCCCTGAGAGAGTGCTTGGGATGGAGGATAAATTAGACCTGAAAAGGGCAGCTGTGGCAGTAACCTTGCCCTGGGGCTGACAAAGCTTGAGGAGAATGGCTGGCTCTGACTGGATAGAGCAACTTTGTCATCCAGTGGTGGATTTAGGTATTTTTTGTTATGTTTAAGGGAAACCATGACTGCGTAGTGTGCTTCAGCCCCTCCCCAGGGACAGCTCAATAAACTGTGCTAGTTGTTAAAGCTTCAGAGAGGTGTTAAAAAAAAAAAGACAAGCCCTCACAAACACTACTAGAAGAAGAGCTTATGAGCCTCTGCAGTTGCATGTGAGATTCTCTTATGGAATTTAAAAAAAAACAAACAACAAAACCCCAAACTATTTTCCAAAGCCACAGACTTCAATCTGGAAGCTGAGCTGGATACAGCATTATTTTCAAACAAGCCACCCTTCCAAGGCTCCTTCTCCCTTTGGAAAAAGGTGATGGTGGTTGTTTATTTTCCCTTCCAGGGGGTTTTTGCAAGGCAAAGGTTTCATGGAGCAGTACCACCTCTCGCAAGGGATGGAGTTTCACCCAGGGCCGTGCTTGGAGCTGACTCAGGGCCTCACTGTCAGCTGTGGGACTGCCTGGGACAGCCTCTGTGCTGGTGCCTCCGGGGCAGCAGTGACAGCCTCAGGTTTGCTCGTGGTGGGTGGTGGCAGAGAGCACAGCCAGCAGCACACACGTGTGCAATGGGCTGCAGACTCTACATAGTGACACCAACCTCCCACCTCAGGCACTTCCTCTGATGGGGAAAAGGGAGGTCAAGTCTACTTGAGTTTGAAGTATGGCTGGTGATCCCTGCCAGATATTCAACAGCATATTCAGCTTCAAAAGACCTTAATCTAGTTAAGAACAGCAGAAAGCAGCAATTAGCACTGAAGATAGCATGTTGCTGATGAGCAGCTCAAAGGAGCTGCTGGAGAGCTGGATTTCATTACCCAGACCAGGCAGGAGGGAGCTTTTGTTGCTCAGACTCAGTAGAATTTCTAGAGATGAAGCAGCAGTGAACCATGAAACTTCCTTTCATGGTTCGTGTGGGTTCACCATTGTTTTCCCAAGCACACACGTGTGTGCACACACCAGTCCCCTGCCCTTAGCTCAGGCAGGCACGGAGGGCTTCTGCCCTCTCTGGGACATTCACAGCCACATTCAGTAAATCCCCCTCTGGCTTGCTGCTGTTGAGAGCCTGGGCTGATCCCAGGGCACAGTAAGCAGAAACTGAGCACACAGTGAGCAACTGAGGGACCAGGCCATGCAGCACTGCTGACCATGCAAGCTGCTCCCACACCTTCCCATCTAGAAGACTCTTGTTTTAAATGTCCAAGTTTCTTTATTAACCTGAGTATAACAAATATAACATGTACACAGTATAAAAATGAACACACAGCCTGACAGATGTACAGGTACAACACAAATACTTGAACTATACAATGACCAGTTCATTGAATGATAATAATATATTAAGCATTTCGTTGCTTGGAAAAAGCAACTTTTGATCATAAAAATTGTATCCTGTTCCACTGAAATTATACAAAGTACATTCAATACTGAAAAGTGACTCGACGGAGCAGGACCAAGGCATGGCCTGGCTGCTTAGTGTTACCTCGGGCAGAGACTGTACAAAATAAATCCAGACGCTTCGCTGGGATGAGTTTTAAGAATTTAGCAGTTAAATTAAGAAGTACAAAGTGTTTCAGGGAGGGTATTTTTCTCTTAAGAGCATGTGGAATGCGCTTTCGGTAGGGCCAACAGGCTTAGGCAACATGCAGAGGGAGCAGCCTGGTACAACTCTACGCGGGCTCTGAGTTGATGGGGGGCAGGTTTTGGTGCTTGAAGTACTGGACAACTTGCTGGGGCAGCTCTGCCAGCACAGCTTTGGCCAGGGTCTCCTTGGGGACCTGTGGGCCAGAGGAAACCAACACAAGCATTAGAACAGCCACAGAGGACTGAGAGCAAACACAGCTGGGCTGTCCCCAACTCCAGACTCTGGCATTTCATTTAATACTCCCTAGAGTCCACTGGCAGCCAGCATTTTATACACTTGGGATTATACTCTGTACTACCCTTTTCCTCCAGGAGATAATGCACTTGTAGGAAGGAGTAAAACATCCTGAGCAGGTGAGAAAAACCAGGTATGAGTAACAGGAGGTGAAACAGAAAGACACTGATTAAGTACAAAAAGAGGGAAGATAAGCACAGGCTCATTTTCTGCATCCTTGGGCAATGCTGTGCCAGCAACAGCATCCGGACCCAGGGCTGACTCCTGGCTGATCACAACAGGCCATCCTACAGAGGGCACATGTGCATGGCCAGTCCCAGCATTGCCCCTTCCTACAGGGACATGGGGCTCACCCCCAGGACAATTCAACATTAAGCCCTCTGTGTGTGGCACATCACAGGTGCTGGATGAGACCTGAGTGAGAGACACCAGTGTGGGACTGTGGTGGGGGATGTGAACCCAGTGCTGCCCCAGCTTGCTGGGGGAACCTGGGCCCTGCTGTGATTCTCGGATTTTGCTCTCACCTACCTGATGATAGGAGGTGGAGAAACAGAGCTCTAGTGGAGCCCACTGCAGAGATGAGGAGCACTGTTGTCCCTGCCTGCAGTGCTGATTTACGACGTGGTCAATGACAGAGCATCACTGAGGGATAGTAAGACAGGCAGGTTCCTCTTGCCTCCATCCGCCTTTACTGTGGTTGCTCCACTTCCAGGGTCATTTCTAGGCTTGACACCCCATTTCCCCCCCGTGATCCCCTCCCTGCTGCCCACACTCACATTGCGGAAATTCCGGAAGGGCACGAACTGGACAATGTCACGCACGGCCTCCTCGCCGGTGTAGGAGTGCAGCACCCGGCTGTCCCCATCCAGGAACTCCATGGCAGCAAAGTCAGCGTTGCCCACGCCCACGATGATGATGGACATGGGCAGCTTGGACGCCTGCACCACAGCATGTCTCGTCTCATCCATGTCACTGATCACCCCATCCGTGATGATGAGGAGGATGAAGTATTGCTGTGGAGGGGAGGGCAGAGGGTCAGACCCACTGGGGTGCCAGTCAACCCTCACACTGCACCAGAACCTGCAGGCTGTGAAGGGCCAGGATGCTCCACATTTTCAGGAGTGGCAGGTCCCCATGGTATTTGGGAGCAAGGCTCACAGCTTCCCAGCACAGCTGGCATCACCCCCTTTAGCAGAACCCAGAAATTCAGGTGCTTCTATTGCCCTTGATTTTTGAAAGATAATAAAAAACACCAAACCATCTCCCACCCCAAAATATTTTTTCTGATTTACTGTACTTAATGACAGGAAAAAACCCCAACCTCCAGCCTGTGCAGACCTTCTGTGTCAAGGCCAGGAGAAGTCTGGGGCTAGGACAGGAGTCCAGCTGGGAGGTGAAACCTCCCCCTCATCGCACACTGTGGGGTGTGTTTTGGGGTGCTTCCCATCAACATGTCCCTGCACCAATCTCCTCCCTTGGGAAAAGGAAGGCACCAGGGTGTCCTTCAGAGCTGGCAGAGGATGGACAGACAGACCATCTTGCTGGACATAGCTCAGAAAATCTGGAGCATGTGGACCCCCATAAATCCCATCTCCTCTGCCTCCAGGGAAAGTAACTGCTCAATTTTGGCACATTATGCAGCTTGCATGTGCTGGAGGAATGACGAAAACAAGCACTTAAGCACATTAAAGCCCTTTGTTCCTCTCATTCTTTCCATTTCCTCTGAAAACCGCTAGCACAGCCATCCTGGAAAAGCAAAAGAGGGAGCACTGCCCCAAGCCTGTTTTTCTGGTCTTCCTCCAGCCCACATCTCCTAAACCCTTCCCTGAGCTCCGTTTTCTCTTGATGCTGTTCAGTACTAAATTCCAAGTACAAACAAGGCTGGGTCAAGCTTAAACACAACCCGAGGATGTGGGTGAGGAGGTTTTCCCAAGGCAGGGCAGCAGCCAGCCCTTTCCCCACCCCAGCCCCTTTTGATGTGTTAGCCCTCCCTGCAGAGCAACGCCCAGGGTTTCCTTTTCCCCTAAATCTGAACTTTTCCGAGCAAACCATGGGGAGACAGACTTAGGTCTGAAGAGCAGGACCTCAACATCTGTGTCTGGAGGACAAGGCTAAACTTCAGGAGAGGACCTGCACTGGCCTTCACTGGAAGCAGGACTGGGGCTTGACCCTCTCTGGGAACCAGCATGTGAGGAAGAGTAAAACCTTGAGGGCAGCAGCTGATAATGGGAAAGACTTGAAGCCCATTCTCCCCTTCCTCCCCCAGCCTCTGTACCAGAAGCACAGGAAGAGCTATTTTCCTTTGTTCCCTTTTTTCTGTGAAATCCTTAACAGGATCAGATTAAAATGCTGGAAAATATGCAGGAAAAGGGGCGGGGGTGCAGAGCTCATCAAATGTTTATCACAACATATTTCAGAGGTCAAGAGGAGTAAGAGCTGCTGCTGTGGATCAGCCTCAAAGCCTGGGGGCTGTGTTGGGGTGATTACAGCATCGGAGCATCAGAGATTACAGCAATGACCATTTGGGAGGGGTCACTAAGTGGCAGTGGGACAGTTGTGCTGGTGGCACCTCTGGCCTCACAGAACCCAGCCAGGGTGGCACCTCTGCCAAGCCACAGCCAGAGCTGCTGCTGCACAGGGGTCAGGCTGGCCCTCCAACTGAGTCCTGCCAAGGTGGGGTCTCCATTGGCACACCAGCCTGGCAGCACTTTACTCCTTTCTCCTCTTTTTTTTGTTGAAATAGCCAATCTCTGAATCCAGACAGGCTCTGGGGATGATTCCTGATCATATGATATCAACAATTAAGCTCAGGAAGGTGAGGGGGACTTGAAGGGATTAGGCAGCATTAAACAGCATGAGGTAAGAAAAGGGGCAGTTTCCATGCAAGGACCCTGCTGGAAAGGTGTGTTTTAATTCCCCGAAGCTTACTAATCCTTCCCCAAGAGCCAGATCAAGTAATCCCTCTGTCCCTCTCCCCAGCCCCAACACATTTTAGTCTCCCATCCTTTAAAAGCCAAGGACTCTGGTGTTTGTGATTTTTGTTGCCATGGAAAAACTACAAGGTTTTTTGGTTTTGTTTGAAACGGAAGCAAGTGAGAGCGGGAGGAAGAGGAGGGCAGGCCCAGGCAGCCACCAAAGCCATCAGTACCAGTGGTGGCTTTGATGCCATGAGCCAAAGATGGGATGGAAGAGAAGATCCTGGGGGAGTGAGATCCCTCATCAATAATGCTTGTCTGCCAAAAAAAAACCCTGAGCTAAGCCAGGTTTGCCTGTGAAGGCACTATCAGTGCCCATTATTTAAAATCTCCCTTGATTAAACTATTAGTGCCAGCGGAGGGGTGCAATTTGCATACGATTAGCGCCTCTGCTCTGTGCAGAGCCCGTGGGCTCTCCCTCCCCCACTGACAGCGAGAGAGAAAATGAAAAAACGAGGAGCGACCTGGATTTGTGCTGAATTAAACCAAATTCAGCGTTTCCTTGTGCCTGGAGCTGGGAAGACCAACAGCACTCGCAGCAAGGCTGGTAAAGGTCCCCCTGAGGAAGATGTTTTGGGTGTGATCCTGCTCTACTCCAGGCAGGAATCAGGGAAGCTTTTACCCCAGTATCTCCTGCCATGCATGTGCTGATGCCCAAGCTGAGTTGTTTTGGCCAGCAAAACCCGGGGGCCAGATTTGTCATCCTCCATGGGCAACCTGCTGCCACAGGGACCCAAATGAGCTCCACCTCACAGACTTCAGGTGCTCTTCACACCCCTAAGAGGACCCCTGGCAAGGCTGGACCCATGGCTGCAGCCCCCAGTGAAAGGAAAGACAGGAAATCCAGCTTAGGTTTTGCATTCCTCTCCCCAAAGCCATCAGGATTGCCATCCCATCACGGAATATTATGGACTTACAGATGCAGTTTCCTGTTGGGTGGCTTGAGCTGCAAAGCGGGCCACGTGGTTGATGATGGGGGAGAAGTTGGTGGGTCCGTAGAAGCGGATGTGGGGCAGGCAGGCTGAGTATGCTTGAACAATGCCCTCCACACCTTCAGGGAAAGCAGAGAAGACATGCATTACAACGCATCACAGCTCAGGACCACAGCAAGTCATATTAGGAATCATTATCTCCTGCTGTCATGGAGCTGAACTTAGATCGATTTCCCTCCCTCTCCCCCCCCAGCCCCTGCCACCAACTCATCCAGCTCCACTTTAGTCATTTTGTAGTGGGTTCTTAGACCTTCTGGGGTAGGGGAGCCCTTGCAGTGGCCACAGTCAATGAAGGCATTCCTTGGATTCTCAAAAAAATCTCAGAATCAGCAAAAGCGGAGGAGTAAAAAGAAAAGCAATGCCTGGTCTCTGAACATAACAAAAAAACCCCAACAAACCAGAGATAAAAAGTCCAAAAAAAAAAAAAAAAAGCAAACCATAGGAAAAAACCCTAAAACAGCAGAGAAGCAAAACAACCCTGAAAGCACCTTCTGAGCTTCCAAACTTCTGCCACACCAGAACTGGGTAGATGGCTGGTCTCTCAAAAGGATGCATGGGGGTGTGACTCAAAAATTACCACTTCCATAATTAATCAGCTGATCATCAGTCCTTTGGGAAGGACTTGTCACTGGTAAGAGCTGCAGGACAGTGGCTTCTGCACCCTGCAATACATCAGATCCAGTGAATGCTTTGTGGCTGCTGGAGAGGGACTGAATGCAGCAGAGGTGACAGAAAAGCAGATGTTCACAGCCAGCTTTCATGAACCATCCAGCAAGGTCTGGAGGCCCATCTTGCAGGAGTACGATGACTTTTGGGGTCCCTGGTAGCCCTTACCACTTAGGATTTGAGCAGTCCTTCAACCATCACTATGAGCAGCTCTCAGCTGCTAAATGAAGTGTTAAGTCTGAATTCCCCATCTGCTAAACAGGCCCTGTGTTTCTTGCAGCCTTGCTGGAGGAGCAGACGGCTGGTAGGACACACCAGACATCAGAGCGAAGGCGGATTTTACACTGTCTGACTCCAGTTGCATTTTACCCTGGGCCTTCCTACACACCCCCGAATTTTCTCTGCTTTCCTCTGAGCGTGCCATTAGTTTGTGCTCTGCCTCACTGTTGGTATCTGTCTCTGAATGGACCTTAAAAAATCCCCAAGATCATAGAAACATGGAATCATTTGGGTTGGAAGGGACCTTAGAGATCATCTAGTTCCAACCACCCTGCCATGGGTAGTGATGCCTTCCACTAGATCAGGTTGGTCAGGGCCCCGTCCAACCCAGCCATGAACACTTCCAGGGATGAAGATATTAGTGAAGAAATGCAGAGGAAGGACAGAAGGCACTGAAGGCACCTAAGGAGTCCTAAAGACCTGGTAGGTGCTTACCTGAACAGAATGGGTTCCTGGGATTGAAGTTAATGGCAAACTCGTGGGATACCTGTGGAAAAGAAGAGACCCAAATTAACTGGGAGGGCCGGTGCAGTACAGGCTGTTCACTACCAGTTTAGCTGATGCTGCAAGGTTGGTTTAGGTCTGATGCTCCCCTGGAGCAGGACTGGGTGGTTGCAGAATTATGGTCCATCCTGCTGAGTCAACACCACTTCCCAGCCCTCTGCTACCCAAACAGCAAACAACAAACATGGCCAGGGCTGAGCAGCAATTGAGGATGGACCAGTTACTCAGTGCCCCCATCATGGAGCCTCATGAAATTATCACATCACATTCTTCTATACTTATCAAGGCAAGTTTGTCCACATGGCTCCCCACTGGCTGCCCAGAGAGGACGCAGGCAGAAGGGATGCTCTCAGCCAGCAGAGCCATCTCACAGGTCTCTAGGAGAAATGACTTCATCCTATTGCACGTTACAGAGGGAGAACACTCAATTAACTTCACAGGGAGTCCCAGTTCTGGCAGCAGGGGTGATTTGAGCTTTCAGGCCACCAGCTCGAGGGCTGGGAAACACAAAGCTCCCACCCTGTTCATGCCAGAGTTACAAAACAAGGATATTGTCTCCCTCTTGGAAGGGTGGAGGTTTGCTGAGCTTTTCAGCATGGGAATTGCTTCAGGACACGCGTGCTCACACCACTGGCACAAGGACTGTCCTCTGAAGCAAAAGTCCTCCCGAGGCTGCAAACACAACACGTGTCTGATTCAGACTTTCCAATTATACAGGGCATTGTGTTGGAAGCAGCAGAGACTATTTTTGCAAGAGGCTGTGGGGTGGGAAATAGCAACCAAACAGAAGTAAAGTCAACCAGAAGTCCTGCCCGTGCTGCAAAGCTGATGTGCTGCCAGACTGGTGAACTGCTCAGGTCTCTCCATTCCTGTGGAGCACAACCAGTAACGCCCACAGCCACCAGGCTGGAGACAGCCTGAAATGCATGACTGTGCTTTGCATATGCCCTTTCTCACAGGAGCCTCAGTTTTGGGCAATATACTCAAATTCAACTGATTTGCAGTTGTAATGGGCTCACTTCCTTTTTTTTTTTTTTTAACAAAATGTTCAAAATTCTGCCACGCGAGTATTTATAGACAAGGCAAGCAGAAATATTTCCATGTTTTGCACTGCAAAAGAGGGGTTTCTCTTTCTTTTAAGCAGCAACAAAATTGTTTGAAGCTGTATTCCTCACTGTCTACAGAGCAGACCCCTACGTGCAGAAGTGTTGAAAAACCTCCTCTGGAGTTTCTATGGATTTTACAGATATATATATTTATATCTTCTAAAAAAATTCAACAGGAAGGCTTCAAAATAACAATTTAAAAAAAAAGAAAAAAAATTTAAGAATAGAGGATTTCATTCCCTAATCAGCTCTTACTTTGAAAACTGTTTCTGAGGAGTCCAGTTAAATTACATGGAGGACCTATAGGTATCACATTCCAGTAACTCACAGGGAGAAACTCTTTCAAACTATCCCAAAGGGTAAGACCAACTCCACAGAGGGTTCTCTGCCACCTCCCTAAGAAATCTCATCCTTGCTGTGACTCAGTTTCCCTATAGATATATAAAAAAGGCAAAAGGATGGAGAGTCTTGGGGGCTGCACATCATTCCTTTGGCCGTCCCATCTCCCAAACCCAGCTGACTGGTGGGGCTCCAACATTAAGCATCCCCCTCTCCACTGCTGCCTTGCTTTTGCTCATCCCCCAGACACCACAACCCATCTGCTCCCCTCTCCTGTTCCCTACTGGGAAACCACTCGAGGCTCTCTACAGAGCTGTTACATGGCAAGATGTTCTTTGACATTTCCAACGAGACTTTTGTGTGCAAAACATCTCGCTCCGACGGGCGCCTGAGAAGCGTTGGGGGAGCCATGGCAACGGGAGCACAAAGCCCATTTATACCACTCGTATGTCTTGACAATCTTCACTCGGGTCTGCGGGTCCCTGCTATCTGTCTGCCATCATCAGGGCACAGGTTTTCATGGGGAACTGCTGCTCTGGCTTTGAAATTCCTCAACAAGCCTTGATGGCCAAAAAATCTTTAATGAGTGAGCGGAGCTGGTGATGCCCAGAGCACTGGGGAGGGACGAAGCTCCAGACTGGAGAGGTGTGGGGTGATGCACTGGGGATGGCCCCGCTCCCAACGTGACAACTGATGGGTCACTCCTGGTGTTAGGGTGGGTGACCTTTAGGCACGGGACAAAGAACCTGGGGAGGGAGAAGCTGTTCCCCGCTGGGGTTTACTTGGGCTTAGACATCCTCCTGGGGGAAAACAAGGTGTGCTTTCCAGTAGCATTTACAGAGCATCCCCCAGGCCCATGGGAAGCTGCAGGAGGCAGCCACAGGGACCTCAGCCAGCATCCTCAACCCAGAACCCGTCTCCAGCCTTGCTGGAAGGGCCCTTTCCAGCCCAGCAATGCCCTTCCCATGGCCACTGACCCGCACACATAGACAGCAGAACAGGATGCTTGCCATGACAATTCATCCACTCCCCAGCAGCCCGAGCAGCTGTACCCTTTCCATCCCCACTGCGTTTTCCATTCCCATTCTTCTCCTCAAGTAATAAATAGCTGGTGGCAGCTGGCTCTTAGACCTTGGAAGCTGCCTACCTAGATTTTCCCATGAAAAGTGGTAAAGTGACAGACCAGGGACATTTGCTGGCCAAGGAGGATGAATCAGCTCCAAAGTGCACATGGAGAGATCTCCTCCTGTGGCTGGCAAACAGCGAGAGCTCCCACTTGAGTCACATGAATTTTGGCTGCCAGGAGAGCAGAGAAAAGCACAAAGCCAGAGCGGGCAGGACATCCCCAGACACAAGGGCTGGCAGTGATGAGCTTCCCAGCCCCATTCCCAGCTGCTCGTGACTTACATGCCCTGCTGCACTCGGGCCAGAGCACAGCTCCCCTCCCAGAGAACACAAAGGGCTCACTGAGATTCAGCCCCAGCCTAGAGCTGGGAACGCCTCAAAGCCAGTGAGCAGAAAGAAAATGCACATGAAGGGCGTGAGCAAAGAGAAGTCAAAAGACCCAGACAGTAATTAGCAATGGTGGTGTCCTGACACATTGTGTCAGCCATGAGAAGATGTTCCCCCATCCGGCAGCCAGGCTGCAGGAGCAGCTCTATACCCACCCTGCCCTCTGGATGTGCAGGATGCTCAGCTCAGCCCCTGCAGGACCAGGGTGCCTTTAACCAACCCCTCCAGCATCTAATCCCAAACAAAGCTCATGGTGGGTTTTGGGGAGAGCTCCTCTGCTCCAGTCCTTGCAGGCTCTGCCTGTGCAACATCACACGATGCTCTCCAGCTCCCAACCCCCTTCCAGACTTCGCCGCCGTCTGACACATCCATTCAGGGGCCTTCTCCCTTCCCCAGAACTGTTCCTGCCAGGAAAATGAATCAATGCCTGGCTCTGCCCATTAATGCCAGGGAGCTGCTGCTTTCGTGCCAGCATGGAAGGAACGTGCCCCATCCTCGCCTTGTTGCCCACCCATCCCACCACATCTCACTCGCCACCAGCTGAGATCCCACATCCACCCACTCCCCTCAGCCCAACAGCGTTTCCCCAACCAAGTCCCAGCAGCTCCTTCCCAGGCTATATAAAGACAATCCCGTCTCAAACACACAGGTGGCCACAACACTTTACCTTCCAGTCTGGCGGGAGTTGGGCACCAAATCCCAGAGCAGGAAACATCTTGTCTCTAGAGGGAAGGAGGAAAACATATGGGTGTGTTGACACACAGGAAGCAGGCTTGCACAGCTTCTCCCAAAACATACAGTGCCTTTAAAAATCATGGGAGCTGAACAGAGAATAGATATTCTCCCTTGGTTTTTGATCTTTAGGGGAAAAAAAAAAAAAAAGAGTCCAGCTTTGTGTTCTTTCCCACAGGGATCAGGAGCATCCTCTTGCCCAAACATCTGAGTCTTTTGCAGTTTTGCAACCCTGGAAATTTTTTTAAATGAACTATCCATTTTGGTCACAAAAAGCCATCGCAGCAAGAGCAACAGATTTCTGTTTTGTTTTCTCTATCAATGTCTAAGATGGTATTTTTCTGATATTTTCTCCACCCCTCAGGGTGTCTGAGGAACGAGGCAGCCCGTGGTCACAGCTCTGACAGTAAACACCAGTGAGCTGAGGGCATCTGCCAGCTGCTCCCAGTAGAGGATGCTCCACCTCTGCTAATGCTCCTTCCTCTGCACAGTAGCAACGGGGAGAGGAGAAAGCCTCTCCTGACTCTCTACTGCACCCCAAGATATCTGGTAAATAATACCTTTAAAGTATTATTTAGCCCAGGCTTTGCAGAGGGGAAATCAAGGCAGATGCAGCCCAGCAGCCCCTTGGGGAGCCAGGCAAACATCTGCAAAACAGGGACGGAGGCAGAAGGGCATGGCGCTTACGAGTCATAGTCCTGGATGATCTGTCCCACAGCCCAGATAGCCGACAAGTACTCATTTGTCCCCAAGGGGTTGATGTAGTGCAAAGAGGAGGGTTCCTGTGGGTTCCCATTAGAAGCTGTGAAGTCAATCCCAACCTGGGGGACAAGAGAGACACACAGAACCGTCCTCTGTTAGTAGGCACCACCCCAGACCTGGCTGCTGAGCCTCCATTGCCTTTGAAGCCCATACAGAGTTCTGTCAAAACCCAAACCTCAAACTCTTGAAAAAGTTTAATAAAATCCATCTCTTCACCTTCCCTACAAAAAGTTGATTAAGCACTACATTAGGCACTCATTCACTCTCACACCTCCATTTTTCATCAGTGAGCATCACGTTACGTGTCCAGGAACAAGCCACCAGCACCTCCAGCTCAGGACTCTCGCTGTCCCATGGACACCAAGGCAGCCAGGGCCATCTGGGTACTTGGATCTCGAGGTCTTTGACCAAAGGATCACAACCCCGGAGCAGATCTTTCCCTGCAACCAGAAAGATCTGCTCTTCACCAGGCTTCCCCAAGGACCAATATATGCTGAGCTCTCGGGGGGACTCTGTCAGCAAGGCACTCATTTTTCTTCCTCCTCAATTAGGCTTTCTATTTCAAGGCATTTGTAGAAATGCCTATCTCAGACCCAGTTAAATCTGGTCAGAAGAGGCGAGATGCTGAGCCACCCAATCTGATACGACTGGGAAGGACGAGTTGGGAAGAGGCGAGCGGGCGGCGCCACCGCGCTTGCCTTGTTTGCTCAGCAAAGAGGCAAACCCCAAAATAACTCCACCACCTAAATTGAGCTCAGGGATTTCACAAGCAATTTTGCTCCACATCCGTAATGGGAGGGGAAGAATGGCAGTCTGGCTGAGAAGGGACCTTGGCCTGTCTGGGGCAAGAAGACATCACAGCCCAAGATATGTCACCACCCTGCGCCAGGGTGATTGGTAAAACAGGCGGGGCAGGACAAGGGGATGTGGAAGAGGCCAGGTTGGGATTGCAGATAAGGGAGAAAGGTATGGTGAGGGTAGCAAGACACTGGGACAGGTTGCTGTTGATGCCCCATCCTTGGAAGTGTTCAAGGCCAAGTTGGATGGAGCTTGGAGCAACCTGCTCTAATGGAAGGTGTTTCTGCCCATGGCAGGGGGGTTGGATCAGTGGACTTTGCAGATCCATTCCAACCCAAACAATCCTATTGTTCTGGTGAAAACCCAATTTCTTTGTTGAGCAACTGTATGGCCACAACAACCTGCATTTCACCACTTTAACATCCCTGTGCCCAGCTCCTGACAAGTCACCACGGTCAGAGAGCAAGGGGGAAACTGAGGCATGGGGAGGGGGCTCAGGGGAGTTACATGGGCAGGTGCCCTGCTCGTGCAAGCAATGCCACCAAGAGCAGCACTCGGGCAACAGATCTGAGAGGGACAGAGCTGGTCTGCCTCCAACAAAAGGCAAACAGCCCAGCACAACACCCTTCTTCTCTGTGGCTTCAGCCCTTCTCTCCCCACCACCTCCTTCAGTG
This sequence comes from Grallaria varia, assembly GCA_013396735.1. Lineage (NCBI taxonomy): Eukaryota > Metazoa > Chordata > Aves > Passeriformes > Formicariidae > Grallaria > Grallaria varia. The sequence goes on from VWZG01003058.1 coordinate 248,815, forward strand.
GAGAGGACAGCACTGGCCTTTCCAAATTGCAGCACTGTGTGCAGCATCGTCCTCCTCCCAGCTCAGGTGTTTCTGCAGTGTTGCACCCCTTGGAAACACACCCAGGGTTTCGGACCAAGGATGCCTTGGGAGAAGGAGACCTCGGAAGGGGGAGGAGAAGACCTCCAATAACTGACAAATCCTTAGATGGGGTCAAGATTTCTGCATTCAAACTCATTCATGCAAGAGCTCCGTGCTACCAAGCACCTCACTGATTTTCTCTTGTGTTCACTCTCCAGCACCAAGACCAAAGCACACAGAGGAAGAGCGGCACACAAAAAGCTTTCCCAATCGTTCCTGTTCCTATGGCAACTCTTCCTCCTCCTCCTACTCTTCCCCCATCATGTTTTCAGATAAAACAACAAAATACAAACTGAACTAACTGCGAGTGCCTGCAGCTCTCCCAACATTGCACCAGGGAAGTTCGCAGAAATTGAGAACCCCACTTCTGCACTGTGGTGGTTTCACTCGGGGTTGTTGTTCCCTTGATTAATTACTCCTGACAAGCTGTGGTCCAGCTTGAAAGAAGGTGGAAATGCCAGTAAAAAGGCGGGAAACCATCTGTTTAACAGCCTAAAGCCTCTTAGCTGGCTTCAAAATGAGGAGAGACCTCCCATAAAAAAATGAGGGTGGTTAAAGCCTGAGATGGAGAGAGAAGTTGGTGACATTCTGTGAAGAGTCAGAAGGTCTTTGAATGAATTTGACTTTCAACCAAAGTGCAGACAGCTCCCTCCTCTCCTGAGCAAGCCAGTAATGACCCCCAAACCCACAAGGTTTAACAGGAAAATGTGGCAGCTCATCATTGCCATGAGAAGCCACTCCAGGCTGGTGCCAAATCTCACACAGAACCTCCCTCCCCAGTTCTGACCACTACATGCATGCTACTTTTACTGGGCAAAGAGAAGCAGAAGTCCTTACAGTAAACATCAGTTGGCAGCCTCCCAGGATGTAGTCCAGGAAGGAGAAATCTCTGGTTATCTGAAAGAAAAAACATAAAACAGCCTTTCAGCCCTTTTCATCATTGCAGAATAAAACAAATGAAAGCACAGGAAGGGCCCAAGCCTGCAGTCACTGCGAGTTTGGGCCTTTGGGGACTTTCAGACACGTGGCAGAGAAATGGGAAAACCACTTGAGTCTCGCGGGGCAGCATTTTGGTGTTACACGAGTGGCATGGGGCCAAGCAGAGCCACGTATTTGGCCAAAGTCGGAGTGGGAGGCCTGAGAGCTGGCGTCTGTCATGGTGAACTGCATGGAACAGTCTCTCTTCATGGCCAAAATCGACTCATGACACTTGCAGATCTAGTGTGGGGAGAGCTGTGTTGGTGCTTTCCCCACGGTGTTGCTGCTGTATGGAGAACTTCAGCACCTCAGCTCAGAAGAAGGTTCTCTCCCAACTGTACCCAAACCTTGCTCCCAGGGAGTCCCCAAACAGTTGGGAAGCACCACCTTGGGCTTCATGCAGACCCTGCCCACCCCAAACACCTCCTCCTGGAGTCTGTGGCCACCTGAGCGCAGGGTGGCACCAGCAACTCGGTACATCAGATGCTTCAGGTGGAGAGAAACCCACGCAGAAAGGAAATCACACTTCTATTCAGGCCATGCAGGGCCCGTGCTTGGAAATGCAAACAAGGCAGAGGCAGAAAGGCAGAAGGGATCTCCACAAGGCCCAAGCTCAGTCAGGGGCTGAAGGAAACATCACAGAGACATACTCACTTTGCACGACTTGACAATGATGATCCCAGAGTTTTTGTAATTCTTTTTCTTCTTTTGCTTTTTGGGGTTAATACACTCTAGCTCGAGCTGTAACACACAAGACAGACCCTTGTGTGAGAGCAGTGTTGGGTTCTGCCACGTGGCTGCAGATGCCAGAGGCCATATCCTGTGGGCACCCTCCCTCCAGCACTGCAGATGAAGATTTTGTTTCCACGCTGTAGGTAACAAATCCAGAGGAAGAACAGGCCCAGTACCTGCCTCTGGCACCATCACCTTGCAAGGAGGTTGGGCTTGGCTTCTTCTCAGCACAGGCTGAGGGTCCACCAGACCAAAGGAGCCCCTTGCTCATTCTTCCCCAAAAGCATGTCAGCACTTACTGGAGAGGCATCTTGGGCTTCACACAACCTGGCCACCGAGATCTGAAACTCCCCGATGAAGTCGTGTCCCCCATCACTGTCGTAGTCATAACATATCACCTGGGGTGGAAGGAGCACAAACCAGCCTCAGATGCAGTAACTGTGCTGTGAGGAGACCTGCTGAAGCTCCCAACCTCCCCTGCTGGAGACCCAAAACAAGGTGGGGTTTACTGGTTCTGGGGGTGGTTCTCTTCACTTTGTTAGTTTGTGGGTTTTTTAATAAGTCAGCCATGGGGGTTTAGGTGTTTAGTGCTCAGTCCCAGAGCTGACCCCCACAAAATAAGCAGAAGGGTCCCCATTACCTTTATGAGCTTCTCCACATCCCCATCACACAGTGACACCAAAGGCACAGTGAACGGCTTCCAGACAGGGTCCAGCGTGTACTTGATCACCTGGAGGTGGGAGCAGAGGGATGCTGTTACAACAGGCACATCCACAGGTGGAGATCAGCACAAGGCAGGGACACGTCTCCAAGTGCAACCCTGGACCCGGTTCCCTGTGGGGCAGGCCAGGAAAGCTGCAGAAAGCACCATCTCAGCCCCCTCCTGCCTCCATAACTGAGACACAGCGGCTCCCCCTTCTCAGGCTGCAGCACATGTGAGTTACAACAGCCTTGATTTCATTGCACTGGGTGATTCATCCACCTCCAGGGGCAATTAAACAAACCTGCCTTAGAGAACATCTCCGGTGCACTGGACAGCGTAGGCACTGCCATGGCCAGAGCAGGGGCACAGCCACCCACCCCCCAACTTCAAGGCCAGCAGCTACTATTTATGCCCTCTGCATCCCACTGCTTGCACCCCACTCATTGCTTACTCCCCCCAGCACCCCATCCTGCATCCATCTGGGATCTGACCATCGAGATGACGGAGCAGTGGGATGCTGCAACCAGCCCTGGAAAGCCAAAACAGCCCTGGGCACACTCAGCTCTCTTGTCTCATCTGTGTAACATCTGCTGCCTGAGCCGGAGAAATATTAATTGATGCTTTTTGACATTTCCTGAGAGAATGCAATTGCTTGTTGGAAACCTCAGCAAAAGCTAGCGGGCTCCGGGCACATGCTGGGTACATCAGAGACGTGGGCAGGGCAGGCAAAGACCCTCTTTCCCAAAAGTGGTGTGCTCAGAAAGAGAGGTTTGTGCGCATATCAGGAGTCAGACACAGGCAGCAGATTAGCCCTTCACTGTGCAAGGCAAACACGGGTTATCTGGCGTGCAGGACCTCGGATCTTTGCAGCTGGAGCAGCTGGAGCAGCAAGGAAGAGACCCACAGCTGCTGCCACAGCAAAGGGCTGTGTGGGACCTGGGATGGGCATCTTGTTTGACAGACAAGCTCTCACACGAGACCCGGGGAAACCCCAACACTGCAAGCACAGTTTCGTTGAATTTGTAAACACCCCCTCGTGGAGCCTGGAAGAGCAGGGGGAGCCCACGCACCCCGAGATGCTGCCCACGGGCTGCCGGGTCCCCAGGGTGGGTGGGGAAGGATCCGGCGTCTCTAGCACACGGCGCCCAGCTGGGCACTCACACTCGTGAAGAACAGGCTGCAATGAGCACACTAATCCTGCCCTGCCAGACAGCTCCGTTGAGGCAGGAGGAATGGCAGCATCAGACCAAGAGCTGGTTATACACCTGCCCCGAAAGCTGCAAGAATGGGGAATGTCATTTCTTTGTATCCAGCCCCACAACATGAAGATGGTCATGGAATTACAGAATAGTTTGGGTTGGAAGGGACCTTAAAGATAATCCAGTTCCAGCCCCTTGCCATGGGCAGGGACACCTTCCACTAGACCAGGTTGCTTCACGTCCTGTCCAGCCTGGCCTTGAACACTTCCAGGGATGGGTCACGTAGTGTGGGATTCCTCTGAGGGCAGTGGGGTGCGTTTAGGGCTGGTAAGGAGGAGGATGTTAGAATACCTGTTGCTTGAAACAAAACTTGGCTAGATCCAGTGAAACAGGACAATGGAGGAACTGGGCAGCAACCCAGAGGGGACACCAGTATATACATCTGCTCCCCACAAACCTGACGTATTTATAGAGATCCCAGTGATGGCTGGTGCACAGTTACCTTCTCAAATCCCACGCCTCTTCCAGGAGGAAGGGCTGGAGGTCACTCCAAATCCTCGCGTCTGAGAAACATGTCTTGGTGAGTCAAAGCCCAGCTACCCACACTAAACCAGGAGGAAACAACCAAACGAGGTCCCAGCCTGCTCCCACAGAAATACAGGAGAAATTAAGGCTGGTATGAATTAAATATGCACGGAAAGGTGCGTGGGAAAGCACCAAAAAAATAAACAGTGGAGCTGGGATTATAAGGACAGTCCATACCAGCACCAGAGGACACAGGGTGACACCCACGTCCTGGTGCTCACATGCACGTGGGTGTGCGAGTGAAGGAAACCCTCATGGACTTTGCCCAGAAAGGCTAAAACCCAACATACGAGGAGACTCTGTAAATAAACACCACTCCCTCCTTCCGCCTGAGCTCATCCTGTGTTTTGTGACAGCAGTTTGCTGCGGTGGGACAACAGGCTCCTTACCCAGGCCCCGAAGGGACAAGAAAAGGGATGGGAAAAAGGGGGGTGTGAGACGGGTGTAATGGAGCCCTCTGCTCCATGCTGTGAGCATCCCCCCTTCTCTTTCTGCCAGCTGCCAGGAGCTATGTGCAAACAAAAAAAGCCTTGAAACAAGCTTTGAGGAAGGTGAAAAAAAGCAGATAAAAAGTACTTATTAGTCCAATGTTAAGGCAGACGCCAGTTTGTTTCCCCCTGCCCATGCTGTGCCTGGTGCTCATATCATCCACTTTAATGGCTTGAGAATGTAACCAGAGGGAGCTCAGACCAAACTATCACAGCTGGTATAAATGAGGGAGAGGGAGGGGTCAGCTGGCCCTGATCATACCCACCAGGACCCCGGTACAAGCCTCCACTTCCTTGGCTGTGGCTGCAGCTCCACGAGACACGAGGCCGAGTGCTCATGTATTGCAGATGCCTGAGCCTCCAAATGTTCATTTTAAGCTTTCCTCACTACTGTTCCCTGGGCCAGCTCCCACCACCTCTGACCACCATATCACAGAGTCACACAACATGCTGAGTTGGGAGGGACCCACAAGGATCATCGTGTCCAACTCTCAGCCCCACACAGGACACCCCAAGAGTCACACCATGTGCCTGAGAGTGTCATCCAAACGCTTCTTGAGCTCTGTCAGGCCTGGTGTTTTGTGACCACTCCTCTGGGGAGACTGTTCCAGTGTCCAGCCACGTTCTGGGTGATAAACCTTTTCCCAAGATCCAACCTAAACCTCCCTTGACACACCTTCAGGCCATTCCCATGCATTCCCCAGGTCACAGCTCATCCTGATGCTCCTGCAAGTGGAGGGAGAGAGGTCCAGGGCTCAGTCTCTGCCCAGGCTGAGCCTAGAGATTAACAAGGGCTAGAAGATATCTCCCTCTCTGCTTGTTGGAGACTGTAGTGGGTAGTACAGAAAAGATCTCAAGACTTTGCTAGCCTCAATAAATCTTCATTCACTGGAGTCCAGCAGCCTCAGCTGGACACCAGGAAGAGAGCCTGAAATCCTTGGATCCCACCCTGCTTTATAAGTGATTGATGAGACAATGCCATGAAGGGCAAGAGAAGCTGACAGAATGATGAGCGTCTCTCAGCAGCTCGGGTTAGGGTTTTGCTCACCTCTGTTCTGTGGACCAGCATCCACTTCCCATCGTCACCTGGTTTATGAAACTCCAAGAAGGGGTCTGACTTCCCAAAAAGGTCCTGGGGGCAGAAGAAACAGGATGGGTTACATGGGGCTCTGCAATCAGCAAGAGCCAGGCCAAGAGAGATGTTTCCCTGGCAGTGCCAACCCTGAGACACTCTCATGTCCTCGTGGGACTGGCTCAAGCACTCTGGCAAACACCGTGTCCTGCCCACCTCCCTGTCCTGATCATGTGAATCCCCTCGATTTCCACACCGCATTTCAGCACCGACATGGAGGGTGTGTTGGCACCCCAGTGGGTGCCCAGTGCCCAACAAGCTCTCTGGACACAGATGCCACAGAAAACAACCCCAGCTGAGAGGCAGCTGCATTTGGGCTTGGAAAAGTATCCGAAGCTTCAAAGGAAAAACAGAATTATGAAGTGCATGAGTGTCTTGGGGGGCAAAAGGAAAAAAAATCCACTCTCCTACACAGAGCAGTAAAGCCCAAGCAAAGGAAATCTTTAAGGAGCAAGCTGCCCTGGTGTTGACAGAGCTCGTGTAACACCCTCTGACATACACAGCCCTGAGTCAGTGTGCGCTGCCTTTCCTGCCAGCGTCTCCTCAGATAATCTCCTGATAAAGGGCTGCTGCTTCATGAGAAATCTGTACACACAAGACACACAGCCCTGCTGGGCACTGGCACAGGGGGCTGCTTTGGCACCCGCAGCCCGGGTGGCACTGGTGGCACCGACACGGAAACTCCAGCTTTTCTAAGAAGAGCTTCATTCCCATTCACAAAAACTAAGTAGCAGCTAACAAGAAACCAAGCCTCAAATACTCCAGATGATTTATTCAGAACTCCAGTCATTTCAGTTGCGTTTTCCTCCTAGAGGCAGGTGGGTGCCTGACTCCTGCAAAGAGTTGGAGGAACTTCTTCTGAGTTTGAACAGGAACTTTTTGGGCTTACAAGTGATGCAATGGGGATGGGAAGGGCTGTGCATGGATGAGGAGGAGGAAGCACAGACATCCCAGGACCCCGTGTCCACAGCCAGCCCAGGAGGTGATGGCCGGGATAGACAAGGCCTCTAGTGATGCCCCAGCAGAAAATCTACCACCATTTCTATCCAATCCTGTTTCCAAAGCCAGCCAGAAAAGTAAATCACTGTGAATTGTTTTGTCTTGGAGAAGTTATAACCTGCTTCAGTAAAGATTCTTCTGCCAGAGGAACAGACCATAAAGGCTCACAGGGACACTCTCTGGAGTGAGATGAGGTTATTTTTCTCCTACCCTTTCTCACGCATTTGTAGGAGAGAAAACCAAGCCATTTTTTCTGCACTGTTATGGTTATGGCAGAGCCCTGATCCTGCTCACCCACCACCTGGACTTGGCATTTTCAAGCTTCACAGACGGATTAAAGAACCACTGGTGGGTACCTGACCTGCCTGTGCCGGCTCAACCACCAACACAAGGCGGCTTCATCAGTGCCAGCCCAGCGTGGGCTGGTGGAGGCACCAGCTCTGATGGCAGTGGGGAGCTTTGAAGGATGTTTCTTACCATCCCACATGGAGCAGCCTGGTTTGTAAGTCCAGTCAGCCTTGTTCTGCTCATATCGAGGTGGGAGATGCCTCCAAGCCACAGGATTGTTGGCTGCTATTTTAAAACATCAAACCCACAAATATCACCCCTGCAAACCTGGCAGGAGATGGAAACGGAGCAACCAGAGGAGCTCAGCAGACCAGATTGATCTGCAAACTGGTCCAAGAAACTAAATCATCCAAACCGGTCCTTGCACAGCATGGACAAGGAGGGCTGAGGTGGCACTTCCAGCAGATGCATCTCCCCACACCACAGCTTCCAGCACTTGCTGGCTCGCAGTGCTTGCTGTCCCCCAGCCATGCTGAAGCATCACTGTCCCCACAGCTGCAGTGGCACGAATGGCTCTGGGGCTGAGTTCACAGGGCTGGTCCCAGGTGGAAATATCTTTTCTTCTGCAAGATATTTTACCTTTCAACAGCTCTCACAAGAGCTAATCTGACATGAGGTACAATAGCCTCAGGCTGGATCTGCTGCTGACACGCTCCCGCTGCGCAGCTTCGGCATTTGAAGGAAGGCAGTGAGCTGCAGGCACAGAGAACGGACATGTGATGGGGAGGAGGACCTGCCTGCAGCCTCAGAGAGGTCCCAGCCTCACGGTGGCCATGGCAGAAGGAGATGCCTGGGGGTGAGCACAGCTCCAGGCACAGCTGCTGGTAAGGGGTGCCCACGGCTTCAGCTCGGCACATGCAGCAAGATGATGCCATGGCCCCACCATGAAATCCTGGGAGATCCGATCCCTTCCAATGACATCTGAGCCTCCAGCCACGCTCTCTAGTTCCATGCTCCATGGTACAGGAGGTTGTAACCCCTCAGGCTATAACCTTAGCCCTGGGATTTTTTTGCTTATCCAATTCTCTGCTGTCTTTCCTCAGCTTAAGTGAGTTTTACCCAGCTCCCACAGCTGCATTCCATCCACGACCAATAGTGACACAAAAATATTGTTTTTCAGCCAATTTCCTTGTTCAAGGACCATTAATTTGCATGAAGTGACATGAGCATCCTTTGCCCAGGAGCAGGACTTCGAGCACTGCAATACTACACTGTGTTATGGGAATGAGCAAAGTAACCTTGCTAGTTCTTGGTGACAGCGGGAGGTCACTGAGGATGAACTTTCTGCTGACCCTATAGATAAACCAGAGGGAGGCCCAGAAAGAACACAGTCCTTATCTCAGTGTAACCAAGTAGATGCTCTATTTCTGTACCTTGACTATGGGTTTTTGAAGGGCAGCAGACCCACAGTTATCATGTCCTGGCTGAAGAAAATAAAAAGGCAACTCCTGCCCATGGAGGAAGTGATGCCACCAATGAAGTTGCTGATACAAGAAGTGGATGTACACTTGAGGTACCAGCAAGGACCTGGGTCCTTGGTCCTGCTCTTCACAATGGCCACAGCTGCAAAGAGACCCTGAAGCACAAGGGAAGGGCACCAAGCCTGCTGTGAAATCCCATCCCTTGCTTCACGAGGCAGCAGAGGCTTTTTCTTGGGGCACTGGAAGAAAACTGTTGTATTAGGGATGTCTTTCCTGACACACATGGGGTTGACTCTTGGCCACATGTCAGAGGAAGCCACCAGCACATTTATGAAAGGGAGGGGATTTCTTAAATGGGAGCAATTTAGCTCCTTGCACTAGGCAAGGTAAGCAGGAGGGAAAGAAAACAGCCAGTCCCAACAGGTGGGAAAAACACTTGGATAAACCAGACATCTTTCCAGTTTGGACAATGAGACTGGATAAACCACACCTTCTGCCCCAGGAAATGCCCTTCTGCCTGGCTGTTTGCTTCACCCTGTTTTCAAACAAACTGAGGGCCATCCTGCCAATAATCCGAGCTCTGGAGAGACTAGGAAGAAGGAAAAAAAAAATAATATTCCCATTGATTGCTTAGCAACAGCACTGGTTCAGGAGGAATAGCTCTGGTTGCCTGGTAAATAAGGTCAGAAAGGCTCACCATTTCCTGTGTATCATACTGATGCGTTACCAGTCTCCATGAGATCAACAGTTCTTGCTCAGAGAGGACACGCCATACAGTTTGATACACAAGCAGATGTTTGCTCCATTTCCACAGGGACTGAATGGCATGGGCCAGGAGCTCTCAGCACACCTGAGATACAGGTTCAAGCAGCATCAAAACTTCCAGCTCCATCGGGAGGCACTTCCAATGGCTACCACTGAAGCAGTGAACCTGCTGTCTTTAAGAGATGCTTATAACACAGATCCTGTGCCACATGGAATCTTTCCACCTCCATGTGTGCGTGATAAAGAAAGCAACACTGTGGCAATGGGGAAACTGAGGCATGGGTGTACCCAGCAGCACCACCAGGACCTGACCCCTCCCAGTATCGCCCTGATGCTTTCTCCAGTAGGACTGTTTTCTGTCCCAGTTACACCCAAAGCAGAGGTTTCTTTAGATCCCAAAGACAGAAGTTTAGCATTGCATCCCCCAGACACAGCTCCACTCACCTTTTTATCCAGTTTTCTGCCAGCCATGCTCAGAGTAATCACTCTGTTATCCGAGAGCTCCTGGGCAGCTATCTGAAAGACAAGGGAAGGATGTGTTCATTTTTAGCACAAAAAATGAAGCTTCAAGTAAAATACTCATCCTCCTCCTTCAGTGTCATACTGGAGCTAGTGCCACATAGCTTTCCTGAACCAGGGCTCTATCAGGATGTGGAGAAGCCTCCAAGCACTAAGCCAAGAGGAAGCAAAGGCCATACAAACCCTTGCCAGTGAGATGTGGCACCTCATCCTCCATTTCTCAGGCTGTGCATGGCAAAACAGAGCTGTCCCATCCCTTAGGGGAGATGATGGGGACACCCAGGACTTGAGCCACTTCTCTGCACAACCACCTGATAAGGGAGCCCCAAGAATGAAGACCCCACTGCTGCTCCTGATTAGCTGCAGCAAGCAGGAGTGCAGCCTGCACTACTTCGACTTCAAAGACTTTATTCACATACACTGCAGAAGGGCTTCAGCTGCCAACCACCAGTGGGCCAGTTTTGTCTCGAATGTGGTCTAATGAGTCTCTTGGTATTTTAAGGCAACATTTATAGTAAAACCCCACATTTGTTCACTTTTATTACCAGCCATTTTTTGAATCACTTGTCTTTTTTTCCTGTGTCCTGTCCAAGCATTTGGTCCCCAACTCTCCCTTCCTCTGCTCCCTGGAGTGGGATGAGCCCTTCCCGAGCATCCCTGACTGCATTCTCCTCCTCCCTGGGCAGGAGCTGGCACCAGAACAGCTGGGAGCATGGCATGGACCTTGGGACTGACTTCTACAAACACAGAGCCTTGCTTTGGGATCCTCCCCTCTCTTCAGACCTAGGGGCCCCCATGTAATCCCATCCATCCATCCATCCATCCATCCATCCATCCAAGTTTTTCTGTTGCATTCACCCTTGTGTCATCTCAGTTAAGAGAATGGAGAGTTGGGCAAAATTGAAGGGAAAGGAGGTTAGGAAAGCAGCCTTTGGCTCCAAAGTCTACATTCTATATGAGTGAGTCCAAAGCTGAAACCTGCTCCCCCAGTGGTGTCCACAGCCTGGGCTCCAGCACTGTGCCAAGCAGGGAAAGGTGCCCACCACACACAAAACTCTGCTGCCACCACCTAGTCCAAGGCAGAGCAAAAACCCCCAGATGAGAAAATTGTATCAGTTGTACAAAATGAAGCAGATGTCTCTGCCTCTTGGATGTTTAATGACACATTAGTGACAGATCAGGATCTTCTTATTTTTTATTTTTTTTTGAAGTGTGCAACCTTTGAACTTGACTGGAAACTTTTTTGTGGTCCAGCTCTTCCCTCTCAAGCACTGGACAGGATGTTGAACGCCCTTTCCTCTGGGATGGCACACAAGGCATCAGGCACTGCTTCTGAACTTCACTGCAGCTTTTCCTCCCCTACTTAAAGACTAACTGCAGCAACTAAGGGAGAAATGCATCTTCCTCTAGAGTAAACAGCAATGGACATGCCCTTGCAGCATCAGGTCCTGGGCTTTTAAACCTTTCCAGTGCTTTTAAACCTGACAGGAGTTTAACTCCTTACTGGCCTTTTCTTCCACATCTTTGCAGCCCAGCTGCACATCTCACAAAGCCCATAAGAAAGCAGAGATCAAAAAACGATGGGAGCTGTGGCAGAAGGGAAACACACCTAAATTTAGTCTTTTCTTTAAAAAAAGAACAACAAAACCATTGCTCAAAAGATCCGCAGCGGGAAGGCCACTGCCCGAAGGGGTCTGCATTGGATTCAGCAGCTGTTGCTATGAGAGTTGTTGCCATGGCACAGCTCCATCCTCATCCTACAAATAAAATCACCCATCCCTGGAAAAGGAATGAGCCCTCTTACCTCTCACTACACCAGAGAGGTCTGAGCAGGCGCCTTGTACCCGATAACAAACAACAACAGCAGAGATTTACTTTGTACTTCTGCAGACTGAGGTTTTTCTTATTTCTGAGACTCCTTGAAGGCTCACAGCACTGGGCACGAGACAGACTTTGGTCCCTGCCCCAAATAAATCATTGCCCAAACAGACCAAAGTGGCCAGAAAGCATGAGTTAAAGGGAAAAATATTCATGGGGGACATCGCTGTCCCCTGGACCCCAGGTGAGTGTCCCCCATCTGCCTTTACACACTCAGTAGGTAACTTATAGGAGAAACGGTACCGTTATCATCCCTTTCCCAGCCGGCTTCCCATTCCCCAGAAGAAGAGTCCGTGTTATTTTCTTGCTGGAGACGATCTAGAGAAACCAAAGAAAATAAAATCATGATTGTACGAGTGATCAAAAGCAGACTCATAAGCAACTGATCATTGCTCATGTTAGTTAATTCAGATTAGGCACTCGCAACAGCAGAAAAAAGGCATCGTATCCAGGGGCAAGCGTGAGAGTGGGAACATCCCCACTGACACCCCAGCCCGTGGGATGCAGGGCAGCAGCTGCCCAGTGCAGGGAGCAATGGCATGAGAAGCTGGGGACAGAGTGCCCGGAGAGCAGCCAGGCACAAAGGGACCTGGGGGGACTGAGGGACAGGAAGCTCAACAGGAGCCAACAGTGTGCCCAGGTGGCCAAGAAGGCCAATGGTCTCCTGGCCTGTATCAAAAATAGCGTGGCCAGCAGGAGCAGGGCAGTGATCCTTCCCCTGGACTCTGCGTTGGTGAGGCCACACCTGGAGTGTTGTGTTCAGTTCTGGGCCCCTCAGTTCAGGAAAGATATTGAGGGGCTGGAGCGGGGCCAGAGAAGAGCAACAAGGCTGGGGAAGGGACTGGAACACAAGTGCTATGGGGAGAGGCTGAGGGAGCTGGGGGTGTTTAGACTGGAGAAGAGGAGGCTTAGAGGTGACCTCATCACTCACTATAACTACCTGAAGGGAGGTTATAGCCAGGTGGGGGTTGGTCTCTTCTCCCACGCAGTCAGCAATAGGACAAGGGGGCACAGGCTAAGCTCTGCCAGGGGAAATTTAAGTTGGATATTAGAAAAAAATTCTTTACAGAGAGAGTAATCAGGTATTGGAATGGCCTGCCCAGAGAGGTGGTGGATTCACCGTCCCTGGAGGTTTTTAAACTGAGATTGGACATGGCACTGAGTGCCATGATCTGGTAAACTGACTGGAGTTGGACCAAGGGTTGGACTTGATGATCTCTGAGGTCTTTTCCAACCCAATCAATTCTACGATTCTATGATTCTAAGCCGAAGCATCACTTCCCACTGAACCCAAGGACCAGTCCTCTGGGGAAGGAGGTCAGTGAGACCTCACACAGACAGAGCTACTGTGATTTATTCCCAGCAAAATCACCACTCAATCTCTCAAACTCCAGTTTAAGTACTTCTAACACGACCCCTGCCAGCACCTTGATTACAGTCCATACTTCCATGGGTGGATCCTGACTACACACCGGATGCTCTTCCCCAGCATCATGCTGGACCCCCTGCACAGGGGTCAGCACCCCCAAGGGCATGTCCTCCCCTTCACTTCTGGTTTGTAAGAGGCCAGACAGGCCATTCTGGAAGATGAATTAGAGAGATTTTTCCCATCTCAGTGAGTTTTGGTCACCTTCAGATCTGAGAACCTGTAATTTTTCCTCATGAGGCACAGACGTGCAGAGGGGGATCCAGCAACATGCTGGAACTGCCTGTGCTCTGCTCCCATACTTAGTGGGTCCCCTTCAAGTCTAGAGAAGCTTTAAAGGTCCCTTCCAGCCAATATATTCCAAAATATTCTGGGATCCTATGGTTTTTGCCATTTCACAGCAAAAAGCCTTTTCTGTAGTGGCGAGCCAGCCACGTCCCGGTGCTTTTGATGCACAGGAATCCCCAGCCAGTGTGACCAGGTGTTTGTGCCACCCTGCACAGGCAGGAGAAACCTCCTCCCAAACCCTGACCAGCACAAACCACCAACACTCTCCAGCCTGCAGTCTGATCCCTGCTACGGTTCCTTTGGCTGAAGAGGTCATTACAGGCCTGTGAATGATCTAACCATCCTTTTAAATCCTACCACAGACCTCATTAGCTGTTCTAAGCGATCCCTCTAATCTGACCGAGCTCCGATGCAAACTCGGAATTGAAAAGTCAGATGCTCACTGTGCGGTCGGTGCTGCCCACAGCTGCTCCCTGCTTCTCAGAGCTTATGGGAACACCACACCAGGCAAATTCCAGCCACCAGAAAACCCACAGCGGGCTGGTTGAACCCACAAGCCCCCATCTGCTCTGTTTCACCCCTCTCCTCACCCCTGTGCACGTGGAACCCTCCAGTCCACCTCTGAGACCGGGCTCTGCTGCAAGCCCATCCTGGCCATGGGGAGAGGAGCTAACAGGATTTCAGGGAAAAAAGGGAAAGGAAAAGATTCCTCCATTCCAAGCTGGTGTCTTGTTGTGGGCTAAATGTCACCAAGAAGCTGACATGGGAACTGCTGCCAAAACTGGGCACGCACAAGCCAAGTTCTCTTTTGCAGAGTGGAAATGCTCGCTCAGAAGTTCTGAACTCTCCTCTTTCTGACAGACTAAGCCCATCAGCTGGGCCCAAAGACACAGCAGACAGTGAGGGCACCCTGGAGAAACACTCAGATGTTCTGAGAGAGCCCTTGGACATGAAACCTGCCAACAGCTGCCCATCCCCAGCACTACCACAGCCCAGGGGGCTCTGTCCAGGCTCATGCTCTGACATAATCACCTTCCTGAGCACCAAAAGTGTTGGGCTCTTCCAGAAGACCCAACAAGCAGGAGGAGGTGGGTCAGATTCTTCCACCATCCTCCCCAGTGCATACAGATAACGTTCCCCTCCAGCGTGCAGAGCCCTGGGCTGCTGCAGAGCCACATTTAGGAACAGCAAAGTTTCAGCTCTGTGTCCTTATGTCCACAAATTCTCTGCTTGCAGCTTCCACCAAGACCATGACCTTCACAAGCAGCCTTGCTGAGCTGCCCCACACCAGAGCTGGCCGTGTTTCAGCAACAGCAGAACTAAAGGTAAAGGATAGGTTTGGGCTAAACCACAGCACTGTCTCCTAACTTCTGCAGGAGCAGAATTAGGTCATCACAGAGCACTTCCAAAATTCCAGACATTAAACTTCTAACTCTGTAAATGTCAGTGCTCTTCTAACACGTCAAGCTCTTGAGCTGGCAGTGGTAAAGTCACTCGTCCCACCTGGCACATGCAGTGCCATACTGCAGTCTGTGTAATACAGTGATCACCTTCATGAGCCTCTCTGAGCACCTGGGGCTGGCCCTCCACGCTGACCCACCTATTACAGTACCTCCTTTCTCCCCATTCCCAGCACTGTGCACCACAGTAACATTTTCTCCCAGCCTCTGCACTTGTGCCAGGTGCCACAGCAGCCCTGACCTGCTGGATGCTGCAAAAGAATGGAAAAAAATCCCCCTCATTCTCTGCTTCTGAGTCAGAAGACAAAGACATTTGGAGAACGGAGCTGCCAGCTTCTAACAGGGTCTGGGCTCGTGAACGAAAAGATCTTCCAAAGGCTTATAAATCGCATTGTTTCCTAAAAGCTTTTCCACAGGAAGAGCAGAAAATGCATTCCAGCCCCACCATGCTCAAGCAGGAGAGATTTGCTACGCAACAGCAATGGACAAAGCTTTCAGAAAGAGAAAAAACTGAGATGGAAGGGCAGACAGCAAAGCATCCTAACTTTAACCATCTGGAAGTTTCACAAGCCCAAATCCAACTGGTCATCAGTGCTCTTACTATAACCCACACTGAGATCCAGAAGACTCCAGCTGATGCCTCTTTGCCAGCACCAGCAGAAGCCCACACCATGACTAGCTTAGACTTGAGCAGCCCTCACGTGGAACAGTTCAATCTCAACCAGCAGAAGTTTGATAAGCCAGTTAAATTAGTTTTGCCAGAAAGGACCCAGCAAACTTTGCAGTAGATAAGAGTAGCAGCTGTAATCCCACCACAACCCTGTGGCTGATATGATTTGGGATCCCTCTACTGCAGGGAACCTCAGAGACTCACCATGCCCAGGGTGCAGGAGAACTCGCCCAGGAAATCATGCTCATACAGCTGCGTGCTTGACTTGTCCTGGTCAAACAGGGCAAACTTGAGCTTCTGCACCTCTTCAAAGTGGTAGTCGATGATGAATTTCTTGGAAAAAGCAGGGTTGAGGTTGTTCACGGCTGTCTCTGTCCTGTCAAGCTGCAAAGGGGAAAAAAAAAGAGAAAAAAAAGACATTTAGGCACGTGCATCTTTCACCTTTGTCACTGCCATGTCTCTGCTCTGCCTTCAGCCCAGGAACACTGCAGCGACCCTAAACGTGAGCACGCCGGGTGCTCAGCAGAGCTGCCCCTTAGTGCAGGCTACACCCAGGGACACAGGGTGGGATCCATCTAAACACAGCACGGCACGTCCTGCAGAGCTGCCTCCCCAAGGTCGGGGTGCAGGGGGTTGGACAACCCACCCCAGCCCACGGCCAGGATGGGAGTGCCCACCCAGCCAAGGCTTGGCGTGGACTGGAGGCTCACTGAAGCCAGAATTGTTTCATTTGCTTCTAAGCCCTGTTCTCCCAGGAGCTGAGGCTCTCACACATCTCTGATCCTCAACCAGGCCCTCACAGCTGTAGTGCCGAACTCGCTTCTTTCAGGCTCTGCAGCCAACAACAAGAACAAGCAAAACAAGAAGCATCATGAGCCAGAACAGCAACTCTCTGGCATTTCCCTCTAGATCTTAAACCAAAACATCCATGCGGTTTCTTCTTTCGTGTCCTTCCATGGAAAACAACAACAATACAAAAAAAAATCACCACAGGCCATTTTTCATAGATTTCATCAAGCATTAGGAGAAACAAGAGGCTGGAAGGACCCAGGAGACAAGACTTCAATAGACATTGTCACCCTGAGCTATTGCAAGCAGGCTGGAAGAAATGATGTCTCTGAGAGCTTGGAAGGGCAAGCACACAGGGCGTGATGGAAACTGGAAGGCACGTGGGGAACCCACCGTCGGAGGGGAAGCACCACATTGGTCTGCAGCATCCCACAGCCAAGAGCAGCGATAAGGGCAGAGGAAACTTGGCAGGCAGCTGGTGGAAGTGTGGGTTTACAACACAGCATGGCACAGGTGGACAGAAAGCCTTGTGTGAGCCAAAAAAAAAATAAATCCTGGGGATAGGCACGCTGGAGATCCCAAAATGCTGCCCTCCAGCAACAGAACTTTGTCCCAGACCCCATAACTCACACCACAGGAGGGCTGGGAGGATGGCAGCCCAGCTGGGATCCTGACACGGGCTTGCAGAGAGACAAACCCCCACACCTTTAGTCAAAGTGTTAGAAACTGGGAAACTGAGGCTGAGAAAAGGTGGTCTATTGACTTCTGGAAGTCAATGGCCAAGGAGAGTCTGAATGGCAAGACCTATAATTCCCATCAGGCACCTTGAGAGGCACAAGGGCAAGTTTGGAGCCCAACACGCAGCACACCCTGACGAAGCTGAAAGGGGCGGGAAGGACACTGGCAGCACAGACTGAGAACTGAACAAGAAATGAACACCCACAGCCGAGGGGAAAACTCTTCACCACGCAAACCAAGCAGGAGTTTTATCAGGAGAGCAGATATTGGTACTGTGTTGAGATCATTGTTCAACCTGGAGAAAAGAAGACTCCATGGAGATCTTAGAGCACCTTCCAGCATCTAACAGGGCTACAAGAAAGCTGGAGAGGAACTTTGGACAAGACCATGGAGGCACAGGACAAGGGGGAAGGCCTTCAAACTGAGAGAAGACAGGGCTAGATCAGATATTGGGAAGAAATTCTTCCTTGTGTGGGTGGTGAGGCATTGCCACAGGTTGCCCAGAGAGGCTGCGGATACCCCATCCCTGGATGCCAGAATTCCACCTCATCTCACAGCCAGGACACCCAGTTGTGGGCAAGGCTGAGCTTCCTGTGCATCCCTGATGCCAGGGCAGGACCTCTGCAGAAAGCAGCCCCCGCGCCGGCATCCCCGGGCAGAGCAGGGCTGTGGGATGGCAGGATGTCTGCCAGAGCTGCAGAGCCAAGAATAAGTAGAGCAGAAAAAAAAGTCTCAAAAAAAAGGGAAGAAAAGCAAACATATACCTTAGTCCCAAAGAAACTCATTCAGCACAGGAGGCAGGTTTTGGAGGGGTTGAGTGGAAATGTGGTGAGTTTGCTATATATATACACCCAATGATCGCAGTGTTTTTTGAAGTTGCTCGCTTAGTCTGTTTTAATTGCCAAGAAACGACTAAAGTAAACGCTGTGTTCCCAGAATAGCCACCTGCTGCACTCCGGGGAATCGAATCCATCAACACCAGTGGGCTGGGAGCTGGCCAGGGCCACACGGCTTCACACAGGTCCTCCCCTCTCTGCTGCCACCTCGTACCCAAGGAGCCAAGCATCTGCTCAGAGGTGGGGTGGAGCAGGAGCAGAGGGCATCCACAGCCCTGCCTTATTTCAGCAGCACAACAAACACAAATGCCCTTTCAGGACCAGGAGGTGAGACTGCACAGGCAGCAGAAGTGGATTTTAGCTCTTTCCATATTCTTTGAACTTCTGGGAAGGCAAGGACCAAGGGCAAGCAGCCCTTCCACTCCCAGACACCAGATTCAAGGAGATGATTTGAGGTTCCATCACCAGTTCTGTCCTGAAAGGGGTGGCCCAGGGAAGGGGAGGAAAACCCCAGCCAACTTGAGATAACCCTTGGGGGTGATGGGGCTTCCTTCAACACCCAGATTAAACTGTTTAATCTCCTGTCTAGTGTCAGTGTGAAGCACAATATCCCAAGCTCCAGCTGACAACTGCGCAAGGGTTGGTCTTTGGTCTGATGAGCACAAATCACCTTGCCAGTGACTATCACATATTGCACCTCTTCACACACCATCATCCGCTATCAGCTCCTGCCATCCCCTTCTCCCCAGGGCTTACAGATTGGACTCTGGAAAGAGCAGAGGTGGCTTTGCCACCCAGGAGCTGAAAAACACAAGGGTTTTTAAGAGGCAGCGGGCTAATTAAAGATGTGTTTGGATATGAGTCCCAAAGGGCCAGGACGATAATTAGAGGGAGGAGGAAAGCCTGAGAAAATTGGGATTGTTTAGCTTGGAGAATCTTGGAGGCTGCAGGGTGACCTTAGAGCACCTTCTAGTACCTAAAAGGGCTCAAAGAGAGCTGGAGAGGGACTTTGGACAAGGACACGGAGTGACAGGACAAGGGGGAATGGGTTCCAGCTGACAGAGGACAGAGTTAGATTAAATATGAGAAAGAAATTCTTCCCTGTGGGGTGGTGAGACAGTGACAGAGAAGCTGTGGCTGCCCTGTCACTGGAAGTGTTCAAGGCCAGGTTAGATGGAGCTTTGAACAAGGGGCTACACCAGGGGAGTTGCAACAAGATGATCTTTAAGGTCCCTTCCAACCCAAACCATTCCATGATTCTGTGATTCTGCAAATCAAACATAAAACTGGGAAACCATCTCCAGCAACACCCCCTGCGTTCAGTGAGTGTGGCCAGACTCTTCCAGAGTCCAAAGGCAGGTTGGCTGGAGACCTTCAAGCATCCCCAGCACACGGAAATGCTTCATGCTCAGACTCTGAGAGATCCTCTCCCAAGTGCCAAGGGAAGTTCACGCCACCCCGCTGACTCAGAGTGGCACAAAGGCAGCTGCATGGCTGTGTCACGTGTCCCTGCTCCTGGCACCAAAGGTCAGGTCTCTCACAGCTCCTCTGAGATGGCGTCACCGGGCAGAACAATTTAAACATCACCCATTCTCATGGCACTTCCCAGCCTGTGGTTTATTGTCCCTCCCTCCCCCACCCCTCCAAGGCTGATTCACAAAGAATTTTTAATTCCTATTAAGCTCAGCGAGACAAAATAATTGTATTTGGGAACAAATGTGACAGCTAGAAAGAACAGCGAGCAGCAATCTTCCTGCTGGCATCAGCTGGTGCCACAGCACCGCCTCCCAGCTCCGACACTGGCACCACCATGGCCAGGGCTGGCCCTGAAGGAGGACACCCACCATCCAAAGCAGCTCCAAGGCTTGGGATGTGTCCCTAATCCGGAGCGGAGGACAAAGGGGCAGTGTGGTGAGATGGGTCCACGCCAACAAGCTCATTCTGTCCCCATCCATCGCCTACATTTCAGCTGTGTTGTTAAGGCCACTGCTTTCAGACAGGACAGATGTTCATCTTAGGGCAAAGGGGCACATCTGTGTGGCCAAAATCCACGCAGAACAATGCAGGCACTCCGGGCAGCTCTGAACCACATGGCACGAGCTGCCAAGGGTCCACCAAATGTCCCATCCAACAAGGCTTTCCCACCTCTCCTGACCCTCCCCGGCATCCAGCCAAACCCACACATCACTACTGTGGGTGCAGAGGACTCTGGGTCCTGGCTGAGCCCCTGTTGTGCCAGCTGACCAGAGCCAGCTCAGTGGCACACCAGCACATGCCAGCCCATTCAGCCTCCACTGACACCACACTGACACCACAGCAGTGGAGCACTGAGCAAGCTGCTGCTCAGGGATGATGTCCAGTGCCTACCGTGCCAATTAAAAAGAAGCTAAAAATAGCAGAGGAAAAGGAAAAAAAAAAAAACAAACCCAAACCTAAAAGCATCACACATTTGTATTCTAAAGGAAGCTTTGGATTCAAAACTGCTGGACCGAGACATTACTGACAGAAAGAGAAATTCCTGAAAAGCAGAATCAGGTCAGAGATGACACCTATCAAGGTTGAAAAGCTCATTAGCCTCATCCAGACAGCTGAGAAAAGTTAATTGTGGACTATGGTAAGGTGAGGTTTGCCTACACACACTCCTCACTGAAGGTGAGGAGATCAGCTGCTGGACAGCTGAGATGACACACACTGATTCACCAGATCCTTAGCAAAGTGTTCAAAGTGTCTGAAAAAATGTAACCATCTAATTTCCCAGGAATTGGGACAATTTTTGTTGGGTTTATATGATTTAATGCCCTTTGGCTACTCATTTTCTGCTGCATCCAACATGGGTGTCTATACCATCACACCTCCCTACTCTGCTTACCTGCTCCCTCATGACTATCTACAGCTGCAGGTATAAAAAGGAACCCCATTTTTTTCCTGCAGGTGTTTCAGCACAGAGTCTTTCTCCCTGTAGTCAAAAAGTTTTGATTAAGCACAGCTAAATGCTCTGGCACAGACTCTGGAGTTTGGACTCACGTCACCAATTTTATCACAGACAGCACTTTGCCCAACTCAAGACTCCTGCAGAAGGACACCACAACCAGAGCTTCTCCACGTGGAACGCTGAACAGTCAATAAAAGCACCACGAAAATGACCCTTAGGAGTTCCCAGTCCATTGTGTGTGCACCTCGACAGCAAAAGCAGCCTGGGCCACCCACATGAGACCTCTTGCTGTCACAGCAGCACTGCGGGAGATGACCAAGGTCATGCTGCTCAAAGCCAGTCTGGGCACCTCTGGGTGAACTGTGGTGTCTGCAGCACACCAGTCCCCACTGCAGCATGACCCCATGCCCCTTCCCCATAGGGGGGAGATTTTCAAAGGAATACACACACAGCTGGTGGGTGTGCTGGGAAGAAAGCTTTTGGGATCAAGCCAACGTGTTGCTTATGCTACAAGATAATTCAGACAGCTGCTGAGGGTCAATTCCCGCCTGGTCAGTGGCAGCCTCATCCCACTGAAGAGGAGGGCTGGGAACAACACACAGGGGCTGCTTGGGCACTGTCTGCATCTCAGAGAGGACTGATTTACCCACCAGGGATGGCACAATCATGAAAGTCCCCCTGCCCTTAAGCAACCTTTTATCTGCAGGGTCTTGCCCTTGGCCTTGTGGAACTTCATGAGATTTGCCCACTCCTCCAGCCTGTCACGGCTGGCATCCCTCCCTGACAGTGAGCCAACTGCACCACACAGTTTGAAGTCATCTGCTTAGGGTGAACTCAGTCCTGAGCCCTCCCCCCTCCTCTCTTTCCTTAGGAATTACCTTTCTTATTTGTAAGGAGATGGGCTCCGAAACAACAACAACAACAACAAATGACAAGATCATCTGCAGTTTCTTCTCAGGGCTTCCCCCTGTCAAATACAGCAGCTGAAGCAGGTGTTTATGAGATTTCTGGATAAGGAGGAAAGCCTGATATCTGCAAGGAGCTCAACCAGGATTTGGCAGCCAGCTGCTGGCTGTCTCCAGTTGAACTGGTCCAAGCCCCCACACACCCACCTCCCAAAAGTCTCCTTCCCCATCCCACAGTCCTTCTCTCTCCACAACCACTCCATGAAATACCCAGCTCAAGGAGTGTTGACCTTGATACACTTCTTGAAGGAGGTCATAGCACAAGAGGTCCTGAGTAATATTTTTCCACTGGACTGACCTGCCAGACCCTCATCCAGCACACTCTTGGTCCCCAGAAAGAGCCACTTTTTAAGTAAAACTCGAAGAGCAGCTTGCCATGCAACTCAGGATCCAAGAACCAGTTTATCCTGCCTCAGCTGGAGACACACCACACTGCAACATCAAACCTCACAACTTCTAACTCACGTGGCATCAGCATTTCAGGTGCCCAAATCTGAAGCACCACCACCTCACAACAGACTGAGAAAGGG
Source organism: Grallaria varia (assembly GCA_013396735.1). Classification (NCBI taxonomy): domain Eukaryota; kingdom Metazoa; phylum Chordata; class Aves; order Passeriformes; family Formicariidae; genus Grallaria; species Grallaria varia. The sequence continues at coordinate 271,316 of VWZG01003058.1, forward strand.
CTGGGACCCCCTTGAAGGTGGAAAGGTCCTTTCACACCTGTCACAAGCATTGCCAGAGATTGGCATTTTGAGACCTCCAGTTAAAGCCAAACCCCAGCACAAAGCACTGATGGGAAAAGGACTGGATGCAAAACAGAAGAATCAGCACATCAGCACCACACTCACAACCTCAGGAGGACCAGAAGAGCTTCTGCTTCTGCTTGGGGAGGAATGAGCACCAGCCTTGTAGCAGAGCACACCAGCACAAGCAGACCACAGTAGGAGTAAATCCACACAACATCAGGACTTACCTCTACCCACTTCCCATTGACTTCCATGAAGAGGACACAGAAGGGGTCGGATTTGGAAGTGACATCCCTGTCCAGAAGGTTTTGGCCACAGATGGACAGCTCAACTTTGCAGACGCAGTACTGGGAGCCGACGGGCCCCGGCGGCGCGGGAGTCGTGGTGTACGCCATGGACTCCAGGGGCAGCAGCTCCAGGCAGTCTGTGGGACACGAGAACAGAGAGAAACCTCAGCGCTGAGAGGCAGCAAACATTCCATCAGCACTGGTGAGCTGGGCGCAGACACAGGGGCCACACGCGGAGCCTCAAGCTCTAAGTTACACACGTGATCTAAATCAAGAGGCTTTCCTGTCTCCAAAGCATCTGCCCTGCCAAGTCACCATCTCCATATGGTCACCCCACCAGGCAGACATCCTGAGTGGGAGTCCACAGAGCACCTACAACCTGCTTCAAGTTAGCTCCATAAATAACAAATTTTCAAGGAAAAGCAGAATCTTCTGTTTACCTTCCCAAGGGAGTGGAGGAGGTCCCCAAACTCTTCTTCCAGCATGTTGGGCTTTTTTTTTTGCAGGGAAGAACTGCAATTCCACAGCATCTTTCATCACAAAAACTGGTTGTTGTCTGACTGGTCCCAAGTCACGGGACCATGGACCTACAAGGGCCAAACTTGAGATGTGCTCCCCAAATCATCACAGGAAAAGACTGTGAGGATGAGTGGGGCAGAGGGCACCTCCAGCCCTGGTTCAGCCCCATCTCCACCCAGCTCCCCAGGCCAGCAGAAAGCAGAAAATTGGCAATTGCTGGTTCAGAGATGTGCAAGGCAAATGTGACAATCACTGCATGACCTGGATCAGGGGATCATTTACAGGACCCTGACTAAAAATCCATTTAAGATCTTAAAAAAAGTATGCTACCAGTAATTTTGCAGATAGAAATGTGTTTTATACCATTATTAGTGCAAAACCACATCCCGCACAACATTCTTGCCCTCTGATGTGCAGCTTACTTGTCAAAAACCACAAAAGGTCTTCAACTGAGAAGAAAGGGTGGGGCAGAAAAGATAAGAAACAGCATTTTCAGATTAATTTATACTAACAAACCTTTGTGGCTCAGATTGCTAGTGGAGAGTGAGCTCTTTTCAGCAGCTGCTTCAATACCTTTTGTCTTCTCTTTCAAGAATGGCTCCTGACTCACCCACTTTATCTGAAACCCCCAAACATTGCCCTCCTCCACCTTGATAAACCATCTGCTTCTGTTTGGCATTGAAAGCCCAATTAATATTACCTATTTGTTTTGCCTGGGCATGAGTATTTACAAGCTCTTGTGCTGCTGGGAGTTGAGCTGCTGCCCTCTTCCCTTAAAGCTCATCCTCCAAGCTGGAATAGGGATGGGGGACAGGCACAGGGTGATCCCAGCAGGGCTGTGGGAGGGGGAGCTCTGGGTTCACTGTCAGCTGTCCTGAGTGCTTGGCCCTGCTGCAATGAATACTGACCAGAAAACAGCTCCAGTTCCAAGGCTTGGAGCCCTCTCCTTCTACTTGCCAAGATTTCTGCTTGGCACTAAAGTCACCAGAAACAAGCCTGGTTTTAACCCCCACCAGCAAACACAAGCCCTTCATCCCAGCACGCAGCTCAGGGAAAGAGTGGTGCAATCATTCCAGTTCCACAGGAACCAGAAACTTCTCCAGAAGAAGAAAATCCCCATCCTTGGCTGCACACACCCAGGTACATCACCAGAACAGCACCCATGTCCCCTTCCCGAGTGTGGTCCTCCCTTCCCTAGACCAAGCCTGTCTGCTGCCATCACTCCCTGTCCACAGCAGCACAACACCAAAACGGTGGCAGTGTGACACCAAAACAGTGGCACACGTGGGAAACCTTCCATCTACCATGGCTTCAAGGAGAAACACATGCAGAAGCAAAAGTCCTCGTGGCTCACCCACCATGGTTGGGGCACTGGCTCCAAAGTGCCTGTCCCTGCCCGTGCTGCTTCTGCTCCTCCCCAGCCCATGTTATCAGTTGCAGCTAAAGCAAAAATCTCATTTAATTTTTCTTTAATGCACAGATCATGTAATCGAAGTCTTAAAATAGCCAAGCCTGTTCTATTTATGCTGCTGTCTGTTGGCCACTCCCCGCGAAAAGCAAACACGGGGCAGCTGTGCCGGCACGGACCTGGCCCTGCACGGGGAGCCGGGCTGTTTTTCCATCTCCCCTTCCCCCAAATCTCAGTGCTGTCTCACAGAAAGCAGAGGCAGCAAGTGACTCAGTGGAAAAACCTTTTTTTCCCAGGGCTGCGAGGCACCAAAACATCCTCTTGGTGCACAGCACACTGCCTGTGCTCCAGCCCCTGTGCTCCGTCTGTCCTGCTCCCTGGGGAGCTCCCAGACAGACGGACACTGGGACAAGGAGAGATGGCCAGTGCCAGCTGGGGCAGAGACCAGAAAGCCACCTCTACTCCTGCTGCACCAGCATGGATCCAGCACCTCCTGCAGGGCCAAGAGGGGGTTCAGCCCCTGACACCTTGGCAGCAGTCACAGGTCCTTCCAGCTCAGAGGCTTCACATCTGAGGCACCACCAGGTGTCAGCAAGCTGGTGGCACTCTAACATCCCAGCAAACACTTTAAATTTAGGGGGTATTTGAGCTGGCTCACCATGGCCTGTATTCCAGTCTCTCAACCTGTTTTGGTTCTCCTCTCCCCACATTCACCACCCCGAACAAACTCGCTCAGCATCCATGGCCAAATAGTCTCCCAGCGCACAATCCCAGCTGCTGGCCTCGTGCCCATCACGCAGACACCTGCCAGAACATGGCCAGGTTAACAATGAGAGGTCTCAGGGACAATCTTGAAGCTTTGATTGTCCCACGGCCCCGTCTGGCATTGGCCACAGCAGGATCAGAACAGAGGGACATGGTCCCAAATCCTTTCAGGGCTCCAGCTTCCAGGACCCCCCGAGATGGATCCATCTTTGCACGTCACAGCTTCCAAGTGCTTTCATTGCCTCTTCATACTTGGTCACTTCCAAGCCACTCCATCTCCACAACATCTCACCAGGGAAGGGTTTTGCTGGCTGGGGGCACAAACAAGCCCTGGGGCCACCCAAAATATCTGAGAGTCCCAGAGCAATGCACACAGATGTTCTCCTCCTCCTGCTCACCCCGTGGCCTCCTGACCTCTACAGCAGATACCCAAAGCACGTGCAAAAGGGCTGGCAGGAAAACCTGAGACTTTTACTTCCTCTCTTATCTGAAAGAGGAGGAGGGGAAGGAAATACCTGTTTTGTAAACTAGCTCATGGCTGGAGATGTTCCCCTTCCCTCTGCAGAAGAGCAGCCCTGTGAGCAGCAGCTGCTCAGGCCATGCTAAAGCACTGGTTTAAGCATTAACAAGAAAAAAACTGAACTCAAAAAAAATAAAGCTGCGCTTTACTTGAAACATTTTGTGGGCTTTTTCAATCTTAACAGTGACACAAATTCAGTGATCTCCTCTCCTTGAAGAAATCCTTAAAGACTTATTTTTACAGCCAATACCAGACATGTTGGAGATCGCCCCAGAAGTACTGATAGCCACCAGTGATACTGTGCAAAGTCCCTCTGGGTCGCTCCCAGGGATTTCCTGTCCCATCTTTGGGATGATCTGTGACTTTTGTAATACCCCACCTAAGTCACCTGTGACTCAGGTTATCCACTCAGGCTGTCCCACTGCAGCCCACTGAAATTGTGGAAGCAAATTTCCTTTCAGGAAAGGAAAAATGAAAGAGAGGAGTATCAAACAGGTACATTGGGGTTCCTATAAAGGGGTTCCTATAAAGCACAAATCTGAGCTTACAGGCAGTGGAGACCCAGAGGGAGAGCAGCAGTACCTGAGGGAGGATTAAGACCAGGTGAAAATGGGTTGTCAGAAGGTTGAAGCAAAGGAGAAGAGTGTGAGGACACAGAAACTGGTTGCCCAGAGCAGCAGAAAAGCTGAAACGCAGCACACACAGAGCCAGAGAAGCCCAGGAAAGCTATGATACACTGCACTGGATCCTCAACACAGCTCCCCACACCAGCAAAATCCATAGTGGCCACTTCACTATCTCCTATCAACAAACACAGTCACCTCCAGAATTCCTTTGCAAAGCAAAAATACTTGCCTCTAGTCTCGATGGGGCAACACAGAAGACTGACCAGCTTGCATGTGGCCACCACAGAGGATCCACCAGCTTGCACCCAGGTGACACAGAGGACTGACCAGCTTGCACCCGGGTGACACAGAGGATCCACCAGCTTGCACCTGGTCCTCGTTACAGCCTCATTACCTTCTGCACACAGGTGCAATTANTCTGGGTCGCTCTCAGGGATTTCCTGTCCCATCTTTGGGATGATCTGTGACTTTTGTAATACCCCACCTAAGTCACCTGTGACTCAGGTTATCCACTCAGGCTGTCCCACTGCAGCCCACTGAAATTGTGGAAGCAAATTTCCTTTCAGGAAAGGAAAAATGAAAGAGAGGAGTATCAAACAGGTACATTGGGGTTCCTATAAAGGGGTTCCTATAAAGCACAAATCTGAGCTTACAGGCAGTGGAGACCCAGAGGGAGAGCAGCAGTACCTGAGGGAGGATTAAGACCAGGTGAAAATGGGTTGTCAGAAGGTTGAAGCAAAGGAGAAGAGTGTGAGGACACAGAAACTGGTTGCCCAGAGCAGCAGAAAAGCTGAAACGCAGCACACACAGAGCCAGAGAAGCCCAGGAAAGCTATGATACACTGCACTGGATCCTCAACACAGCTCCCCACACCAGCAAAATCCATAGTGGCCACTTCACTATCTCCTATCAACAAACACAGTCACCTCCAGAATTCCTTTGCAAAGCAAAAATACTTGCCTCTAGTCTCGATGGGGCAACACAGAGGACTGACCAGCTTGCATGTGGCCACCACAGAGGATCCACCAGCTTGCACCCAGGTGACACAGAGGACTGACCAGCTTGCACCCGGGTGACACAGAGGATCCACCAGCTTGCACCTGGTCCTCGTTACAGCCTCATTACCTTCTGCACACAGGTGCAATTAGTGATGCACACAGCACCCTGCTGCTGGTGCCCCCAGCAAATGCCTCTGCCATGGGCGAGCAGCCTGGGAGGCAGAAAGGGATGCCTGGTTACATCCCTGCAAACATGTTCCTCAGGTACCCGCCACCATCAGAGGATCTTCATCTCTCCCACGAGGCAGGGAAAGGCTGAAAACTGCCTCCGAGCATCCCAGAGTGGGCAGCATGGCTGGGACTGAGCTCAAGTTCTCCCAAATTCAGAGATTTGGTGCAGACCCAGCAGAGGGAGATGCCCAGGCAGGGCTCTTGTTTCCAGCCTGATGCACAAGTCCCACAGTCTTGCCTGCTGGAAGCCAAGATACCAAGATACTTCTGGGGCCTCATACAGAAGGACAAAGTGTTTCAGGACAACCTAATTAAGTGACTTCTCCAATGAGCCCTTCCCAATGGAAACTGTCCCTAATGGGCCACAATAGGTAAAGCTGCTCGTGCCAACAGCTGGGCTTCTCACACTGGTGCTCTAAAATTCTGTCTCAACAGCTCGTGGCCACCTCGGTGTGACAGTGGCTGCTTCTTCATTTCTTCCTCAGGCAATTTCCACCCACAGTGCCAGCTCCTCCCAAGACCACTGTTGTCCCCAGAAAAGCCCTCGCTCACCAGGTTTTGGCAGGTTTGGTGCAGGTGAGGACAGTGCCCGCCTTGCCAAAACCCCAAGTCGCTGCACCAACCACATGGGCAGAACCCAGAAAGCTTCTCTGGGGACTGACGACCAGCAGAAGCCTGAAAAGTCACTTGTGATGACCTGGGAGTCACAAACCGCAGGAGGCAAACCCTGTGGCACCAAAGCTGGTCCCCTCAAAGGGGCTCATCTCATTTTGAAAACATCACCACCTGAAAAGCAACCCCAAAGCACTTCCCCTGCCCAGTTCAGAGCTCAGGCAGCTGCTGATGATGCCAAGCACCGACCCACCACCTCCAGCAGCCTCTGCCATCCCCACATGTGGCACAGCTGCTGCTGGACTCTGGGAGAGAGTGGCATTAGTAATAATGGCCTGGGTCATTATTAATAATGCGCAGGGTGGGAGGGAGACTCCTCCACACAGTCCCCCTCTGCCCTGCATCCCTGCCCCCTGCCCTGCATCCCTGCCCTGCATCCCTGCTCCCTGCATCCCTGCAACCCTGCCCTGCATCCCTGCTCCCTGCATCCCTGTTCCCTGCCCTGCATCCCTGCATCCCTGCCCTGCATCCCTGCATCCCTGCATCCCTG
>VWZG01003058.1:284673-314554 GCA_013396735.1 Grallaria varia
AAAAAAAAAAAAAAAATAGATTTAAAACAGCCTAGACCGATACGCGTAGAAAATAATTTTCTGTGTTATCCACTCGGCTCCAAGGAAAATGTAACTTTGTCGGATTGACGCCCATCGTTTTTAGGCAAAAACACGGGAGGTTGTGTTGTTTGGGTGCTAGTGAGGCTCTCCCTGCCCAGCTAATGTGGGTGCTCCCACTGCCAAAACATTGCGGGGTTCGGGGCAGACCTGTGTCCCACTGCTGCCACTTCCCATGGGGAAAAGCTGGCTAAAGAAGGAAGACAAGCAGGCCCTTAATACACACCCCAGAAGGAGAGAGGAACCCGAGCCACAGGGCTGGCCAGTGTCACAGCAATCTGTCCCCCAAATTGCTGGCACCACCGGCCTTGACCCCAACATGCCATTAGCAACTCACTCAGCCCTTGGCAGATACATCAGCAGGCATCCAGGATATTTATATAGATATTTTTGATATGGAGATAGGGTAATAAGGCTGGAAGGCTCCCTCTGAGGCTGCTGATTAAATAAACTGTCTGTATTTGTTCAGAGCCCTTTACTATGGGCTCTGCTCATGCTTTGGAAGATCATGGGCAAATAAGCAAGTCCCATATTCCCCCAGCCAGCTGGAATGCTTTCCCCTCCTTCAGCTGAGCTGTGAAAGGCAGTTTTAAGGAGTTTTAAGGCACTGAGTCAATTTTTAGCATGGACAAAATGCCCCCTTCGTCAGCCCCAGTCCCTTGCTGGCACCCCAGGAGTGGGGCAGCAGGCACAGGACGGAATCCTGGCTCACCAAGGCTCCTGCTCAGCCCAGGCAACAGGACAGGCAACATCCAGCTAAAAGCTGAGCCTCATTTTTAGGAGCAACCCCTTCCTTTCTATGTAAACCCAGCCAGAAACCATCACAGGAAGGGACAAGGTTGTGCCTGAAAGAGGAATTCAGTGGGAGAAGTGGAGTCTGTGCCAGACCTGCCTTCCCACCTCCTTGCCTGTGGCTTAAAATGTCACTTCTGGGGGAAAAGGGAGAGCCAGAGAGTATTTCACAAATACCAATATTGCTGTTTCCTCCCAAATCAGTTTTTCTTGTGTTTTCTCTCCTGCCCAGCATGATGTCTCCAAGTCTTAACAGGGCTACCTGGAACTGGTTCTAGCAGCGGGGAAAGAGCAGCTGCATTTCCAGCTCTTTGGAGCAGCCACCATCGTGTGCAGGAGCCCGGCCCAGCCTGGCTCCAGCTGCTCCCCAGCACAAAATACAGGCTCCCTCCCACCCTCCAGCAACGTGTTTATTTACAGCAGAGTATTTCTTTCTAAAGATCTGGTCTCAGGGGGCAAATCCCTTCTGTGTATGAACCAGTACCGACTAGCACAGACATTGTCTTCTGGAGACTGCAGGCAGCCTGAAACAATAGGGGTGTGCGGAGCGTCCTGATGCATTTCCATTTTTGGACCATGATAAATCTGAAACCCAATAGTAACAGCTCTAAAAATGGCCCACGGTAATTAGCTGGTTGGGAATGGGTTTGGGACTCGGCCATCACGCACAGTCCCCAATGCTCTCACGTCTTCCTGCACAGCAGAAGATTCATTTTACTCCTCACAACGGGACAAAGCCCCCAGGTTCCCTCTCGGAAACTTTCAGACACGAGCAGAAGCCGGAATATGGGCAAATGGGAAATCATGCCCCAAAAATGCCTGGTATTAGATGTAAGAAACAAGCCACTGACCGATGGCGTTGTTGTGTTTCATGAACAACTCAATTCGAGACTCGTTTTTTAAAAAATGCAACCCATGCACCCAGAATGCAGCACAGAGCCCATCTCCATCCAAAACCGCTGGATTACAGAACACCACTCCCCATTTTTGGGGTTTTGCTGACACCTGGTGTTCTGGAAAAGATGCTGTGAGTTCTTGCAAGTCCCTTCCCTGGCTTCGGTTGGGATGGCCACGCTCTCAGGTCAGACCAATGCGTGGCTGGGAGGTCATCCTGAATTTGGGGAAGATGCTGAGAAATGCAGGCGTGCAGTCGGATTTCAGAGGCACTCTGACATCCCAAGTCAAGAGCGGGGCTGCAGTAGTGTTTGCAGCATGGCTTGCTGGGTCACTGCAAACCTCACGGTACAAATGTGCACTCCTTCACTTCAGGAATCAGGGGAACTGCAGTGGAGAATCTCAGCTCTCATCTGTCATACATTGGTTTGGGTTGGAAGGGAGCTTAAAGGTCACCTCATTGCCTTCGACATCTTCCACTAGACCAGGTTGCTCCAAGCCCCATCCAACACTTTTGGGGATGGGGCAGCCACAGCTACCCTCTGGGCAACGTGTGCCAGGGCCTGCCCACCTTCACAGGGAAGGATTTCTTCCTTGTATTTAATCTAACCCTGCTCTGTCAGTTTGAATCCATTCCTTGATCACTCCAGAACCTTTTCCAAAGTCCCTCTCCAACTCTCACAGAGCTCCTTTAGACCGTGGAAGATGCTTTAAGCCTTCTCTACTCCATCCAACCTCTTGTATTTCCAAAAGAAGTCCTGGGGCACAGGGCCCAGTTGACAAACATGCTCACCTTGAGAGCTGTGACAAACTGTGAAGAGTGTCTACCTTGTAGATGTCTGCCTTTTGTCCTATTCTCATCCTCTGATGAATGCTGGGAAAATTCACATCTGCAAATTAAAACTCAAAATACAGGATGAAAATAAAATCCCCACTTGGTGAAGCTTTTCCTAAAGGCCAGTGTTTAGATCGGAGGTACTTGATTACTTAATTGAATTATGGCCTGATGAGGCATTTCACTATCTCCTTTTCTTCCCTTGTTCTTGTCTTTAAACCCTTCTCAGAGTACAGTCTCTGCAAAATGTGTCCCACTTCTGCACCACAACGTCATTATCTCACAGAGAGTAATGCTGCTCTTTAAATAAGGACAGAGGCTCCGGCGGGAATAACCAGCACCAGCTGTTCACGTCCTTTGCCCCAAGGTCTGTTGGACCAGCATTTCCATCTCATTCCAGATGCCTGCCCTGCCCAAATGAGATCAGTTACATCTCCCCAGGCAAACGCTGCCAATAAACAGAATCCCACAAACAAATCCACCACAAGATTTAAATATTTACAGCACAAAGACAATAAGGCAAACCTTCTAACGTGCGTTAATAGACAATGAGAACAACGTGGCTGCGCTCGCGTGACACGAGCCGGCGTTCCCTGCACGCAAGGGCAGCTGTAGCCTGTCTCCTCCACCCAGCAGCAAACTCAGAGCTTGGGATCTTCTCCCTTCAGTTCCCACGCGTCCAACATCCACTGGGCAGCAGCACGTGGCGTTGGGGAGATAGCAGAGACTTGAGGGATTGATCGTGTGGACAATATTGCAAGGGAACTGAGCCTTGGCACCTCCTGCCAGAGATGAGTGCAACAGAGTCACTTCAGGAAAACAGTCAGTGGTGGACGCTCCTCACACAGCAGTCGGGTTTCTTCAAAGTTCAGGCCTTTAAAGTTTCTCATGGATGTTTATGGTAATATCAGCTCTTCTTTGTTATCACAGTATAAATATTGGTCATTTTCGGGCAATGACTTGAAGTTTCAAATACCCTGAAGTTTCAGCTACAAAAGTGAGCCAATTCTGTATAGAAAGGAGGTTAATATGAAGAAAACAAACACAAGCATTACCTTTTTTTTCCCACACTGTTTTTTCTCCCAACAGAAGCCATGGTTGCCCCATCCCTGGAAGTGTTCAAGGCCAGCTGGACAGGGCTTTGAGCAAGCTGGTCTAGTGGAAGGTGCCCCTGGCCATGGGAGGGGGCTTGAAACTAGAAGGTCTTTAAGGTCTCTTCCAACTCATTCTGTGGATTCTATGATTTTTTGCCTAAAAATCACAGTGGGATTTCACAGTTACAGATGATTTCAGGCAGCCTTTCAGAGTGTGTTTGTAACAATGCCAACAATTTACAATTTTACTTCCTCTCCTGAAGGATGTGTATTGTTTTATTGCAACACACACGAGGTGTTGTAATTTTGGTTAAAGATAGTAAAATACTCTGCTGGCTTTCTGAAGGCCTCAGCAGATGCATCTCATCCTACAATCGTGGAATCAAACAGTCATTAAGGTTGGAAAAAACCCTCTAAGATCATCGAGTCTAACCATTCACCAATTATCACTGTGTTCAGCATTAAACCATGTCCTGAACTGCCGCATCCACAAGCTTTTTGAACACTTCAAGGGATGGTGACTCCAAGGTCCCACAGCTCTGAGAAAACTCTGGAAAAATCTGCTTTTTTATATCTGTATGTGGGAGCCTAATTATGACCTCTCCTCTTTCTGGGTCTCTCATTTGCTGCCCCTCTAAATATTTAACTTTTGTCACAGCTGAAGTTTGGATGGAGGAATAGGGGGGGTCCCTTTTTCACCAAGCCAATACATAAATAGATAGTGTCTAGTACACAAACATTCTCATCACTATTTGCTAATAACTTTCCAGAAAGTTTTCCTTTTGAAGAGAGTTTGTGTGTTTTACACCAAGAAGCAGCAATTTACAACCTTTTAGATCTTCTCTACAACAGAAGCTCACAAGAAACAAAATATACAAAAAAACACAAACAAACCCAACAACACAATAAAACCCAAACCAAAATAAAAAAACCAAAACAAACAAACAAGAAAAAGTGTTCACACTTGGTTCAGTGCAGCAAAGGAAGACCTAATAGTTACAGTTTCCAGCGGCACAAACTTTGATTTCCTGGGTTCTTCAGTGCGCTTTTTTAGGGCAGTGGGAGGTGGAGAGCAGCTCCTAGTCAGGCACGGACTCTTCTTGGCTAGCTGAAGGAGAAACACAGTCTTGGGTCCTGGCTTGTCAAACCCTCGGCGAGGCCCTTGGGCACTGGATTGTCCCACAGCCTACAAGGACAGCAAAGGTGTTACCGCAGGGCCAAGCACGGTGAGCGTGGAGGGGACACGCCGAGAACGGTGGCAGAGGCAGCTCTGGGTGTCCACCGAGTCACATCCGATGGTGAGACAGGACTGAGGAATGGCCACAGCCCAGTGACACAGCAGCAGAACAGCAGCTGCCTGCCCACTGAGGGGGACTCACTTATTGAGCTTGGGAGAGAGAATAAGGCTTTGAGAAGTCCTTGGGCCAGTAAGAGCTCAGAAAGCAGAGAAGAACTGAGTCACAATCTGACTTACATGAGCCACCCTTCTTCATCTACCTCATTTGATGTAGTCTAACCCAAAGCTGCTCATCCTGGGACTCTGCCATGGAAGCAGAGGGCCCCGAGGAGTCAAAGGGACAATGGGAGCAAGAACACAGGGCCCCAACCTCCAGCCAGGACCAGAAACATTCCCTGGTGGCTCTGGGGCAGACAGAACCAGTTTGGGGCCAGAGAGAGCTCAGCCAGGAGCAGACACTTGGCTCCAGAACCTGTTTTACCAGAATGTTACCAGAGGACCGCTCAGAAGAGTGACTTTTCAAGAGAGTGAAGGATAAGTTGGTCTCTCCTACAAGGGGAGTTTGATACCCAGGGTTTGGAGATGCAGTGACAAAGAGTACAAAACATCAGGTGTCCAAGTATCTGAGTGGATACTTGATATGGATCAGATATGGATCCCATGACACAGTGGGACAGGGCAGGAATGTATCTCAGAAGTGAAACCAGAAGTGATGGAAAAATGAAAACTTACACAAAAAAATGCAACAACTTCCCAATGGGGACATTACACAACTGGTTCTTACTCTTTGACTCATTTAAAGCCAGTAAGCTTTTCAGTTCCTTTTTTTTCCAGGGCTTTCTGAGGAAGTGGAGCTGGCCTAGAAAACCCTCAGCTTACTAGGCTTGTGTCTGCAATACCCTATTCCATGCCGGATAACCCAGGGCAGCAGGGGCATGGGTCACATCTGCCCTGACTTCTCTTTGCTGAGCCAATAACCAACCACAGAACTCCAGGGTACCTTCTCACCTTATAAACTGGATTTCTGGGCACTTGGCAAGCTCCTCCGCCAGCTTTGTGGCTCCACAGGCTCCAATGCGATTTTTCTCCAGGCTGTTTTAAAATCAAAAAGTTTTAAAATCCAAAACAAATCAAGAGTGAAAAATAGCTGAATAGTCCCTGGCTCCTTTTCCTGTCCCAGAAGAGCTACACTTCTGCACAAGCACAGCGATGCCACACAACTCACACCAGCCTCATCTTTACCACCTTGGCCCTGTTTACGCTTCCTCCAATCTCCTTCGAGCACCTGTGGGCAGATCTCCTGCCCTTGGTGCACCCCTAACAGGTCCCCTGGTGAACCTGGTGCCAAAAATGCCAGCAATGCCTTCTCTTGCCTCAGACACAACCTTCCTGCTTGTACCTGTAAATCAGCACAGTGTAGTGTGTAGTCTCCCTTGGCAAGACAAACTAAACTAATTTCCTGACCTTACGACCCACAGACTAATATTTGCATATAGTTGAGAGATGGAATATGTGTACCACGTATTCCAGAGCGCCAAGGGGAAGAAAGCTCCATGAACAATCTTTCAGCAGAAGATGACAGTCTCTCGCATGAACAGAGCTGGGCTCTGATGCCACCAGGCCGGGACATGAGCTGGTGACATCGATCCCACTGCTGCCTGCACTGCAGTTCCAGCACAGGAGCTGCATCCAAGCTTCCTGTGAGCTCCTATGGCCCGACTCTCACCATTTGTCCACTCCATCCTGGGGATGGATTGCTTGCCTTGCTGCAGGCTTCCACAAGGGAAAGCTCTCTGAGCACAGCACCCATCTAGACCATCCCAGACACTGAAGAGAGGAAAATAGCTTGCAGGAAGCAGCTCACCTGGGGTCATTAGGTGACATGAGTCATGTTCTGGAGATACCAGTTTGTCTCTCCTAACTCAAACAGGAGACCTTCACAGGTAGGCTTCTGCTTAGATACTCATGCCACAATCACCTTAAATAAAATGAGTGCTGCTTCAGCTGTATCACTCAGGCAAGGTTGGCCCTTGGTGCAGGGAGGAGGCTCAGCAAGAAGTTAAACTGCAGTAGCCTGTCTGTTGTTCCTAATGTATGTCCCCTTTTCAGAAGTCCCGTGACTGAAGGTTCAGTGACAAAGTCTTCCCAGGGTTGCCCTCACAGCTGTACTCACTCTAACACCTTCAGCTTTTCCATCTCTGGGAGAGCCCTGGCCAGCTCTTGGGCTCCTCCATCTCCAAGGGCATTCCAAGACAGTCTGAGGAAGACAAAAAAATACCAGCCATGAGTCAGTGGATAAACACAAGCAGATACTGCCCACCACTAGAACCACTGCTCTGATATGACCCCCTCATAGATTAGGCTGTTTACAAGAACTAATCACTTCTTATCATGACAGGGAAACATTCCCATGGATTATAAGCTTAATTTTGAGAAGCTTTCTCCATTTGACCATGTATTTCTGCATGTGATAAGACACCAGGGAGTGTCACCACAGAGCCTGCGGGCTGTGATTATCTCAGAGTCCTGCAGGCCCAGGGAATGAGATATGAAAGATGGCAACGACTGCTGAGCACACAACTTGGTCCCAGGGCCACTGCTCCTTGTGCCAGTGGTGTTAAACTACTGCAGCAGCTAAGCTGCCTTCTCTGAGCTGCTCTTAAAGCTCCCTGTTGATTCTGAGCTGTTTTTGAAGGAGAGCTCACAGGGTTCTTGAGGGACTAGGTTTTTAACTTTTTGATATATTAGCAAGTGAGAAAGTTCTTTAGATCCTTTCTTTGCCACTGGCTGAGCAGCCTGGCTATTTTCTTCTCACCTGAAAACCAGAAACGTACCATGGCAGCAGACAGTGCTTCACTCAGACCCTGGGGGTACCCCACAGAGCCATGCCCAGGTCTGGGCAACTCCAGAATTTCCTTATGGAATGTAGGAGCCAAAGACCAGAAAGGCAGGACAGGATCCAGCTCAAGAATTGGGGCCTTCCACCAAACCAGTTCACAGTCTGTTCTGGCATTTCATGGGTACCAGCATATTATCCATGTCATTCAGTTTTTCCAGTGACAGAAGTCACATGGGCCTCCACTGACACGACAAGACCCCTCCTAACAATACTGTTTAAGGAGGACAAGACTGCAGAGCTGGTGGTACACCTTGTTCATCTACAGGCTGAATTCACTTTGTTTTGAGCTCTCAAGTCAGTCTGGAAAAACCTGCTCTGCTCTGGGACCCAGTTGTGGCCATCTTGTGAAAAAAGAGGCAAGAACTGGACCATAGAGAACAAGATGAGAAATTTGTCCTGCCTTGCAAAGCAGATGCTAAAAGTCTAATGACAACAGGCAGAGATTTGAAGGTGTTTTCCTCCATATTCTGTTCAGCTCTTCACATTCAGCTTCCAATAAGTTGTGAGTTACACCAGTAGTTTTTAGCAGTGTATTTCATCAATTAGTAAATAACTAGTGTATTTACCACTATAAGAAAAGTACCTAGTGGAAAGTATCAACAAGTATTTGGCAGGATCAGAAAGGCACCGTGGTTGCAAATAGCAGCAGCCGTTAAAACAAGAGTGACCTGTGTGTTGAAGAACCTCCCCATCCCTCCCCACACTCACATTATCTCCTCCACGGAAGGGCATTGTCGTAAACCATGAGAAAGTGATTTTGAAGCATCATCAGTGACTCCACAGAACCTCAAGCTGAGAGAAAAAAAAAAAAAAANCACAGTGTGCTGGTGTCAGAGCTGGTGGGGAATACACCACCAGCACCGCCTGCTGCGCTCCTGCCCCGGCAGTGCTGCAAACACCAGCCCTGGTACTCACTCGATCTTCCGGAGGCGTTCAAAGCACGGCAGCCCCTCGGACAGGGCATGGAGAGTTTGTTCTCCAAGGGCATTTTCTGATAAACTGTTAAGAGTAAACGGAAAATCTTTGAGTGGCTGCAGAAAAGTGGGCACACTCAGACAAAAGCCACCCCAAAAATGTACATATGTGAACTAGCAAGTCAGTAACTTGTACCCAGACTAAGTGAGGACTCTACAGACAGCAGGGATGTGCCAGGTCAGTACATAGCAATTCTAGGCCCATTCTCTGCTTGCTAGAATGGGAAGGACAGCCCTGCTGTAGCTTCAACCTCAGTCCACGCAGCAGTGAATTGCTTGCAGAGAGTAACGTGGGGTTATACTAGTGGCTAAGAAGGACAGACCTGCAGCACACCATGTGTTGCATGTGAAACTGGAAACAAAAAGTTATACTGGAGTTAATGACTGGTGTGACTTGAGAGGAAGTGATAAGGGAGAGTGGGAAGAAGGCATGGCTCCCAAAACTCAGGGGGAGCAGTAACTGCCTCCCAGCCTTTACCAGGCTGTGCTGCTCTGTTCTCATCTACCAGCAAACACAATCCATGCCAGTCTCACCCCTACACTAACGTCTCTCACCCCCCAGTTACCAATACCTTATATTCAACTTGTTACTTAATAATAAACACATAGCAAAGAATGGTGGCATCAAGGATGCAGCAGGAAGAGTTAATTGCCATCACCTTCGTAGTTTCAGTTCCATATTTAGAAATTCTACCATCCCCCAGGTTACTGCACACAGCAGTTCCAAGGCACGTGGCTGCACAAAGCCCAGCAAACAGCACTGGCAGGCAGGGTTTAACATGGGAGGTGACCTGAGCTGCCCCGTGACCTCCAGAGAGTGTCCCCTCTCACCCTATGGAAAGTGTGTAGGACAGGTGGAGTGACTGCCCTCTGCAGAGGCATCTGGCAGGGAAACAGCCTGTGTGAGAACCTCAGTGAGCTGAAATGATTCCCACCCACAGAATGGTATCAGTCTATTCTCAGCTTGGAGAAGAGAAGGCTCCAGGGAGACCTTAGAGCATCTTCCACTACCTAAAGGGGCAGTGAGGGAGCTGAAGAGGGGCTTTGGATAAGGGCATGGATGGCAGGGCAATGGGGAATGGCTTCAAACTGACAGAGGGCAGGCTTAGATTAGATTTAAGGAAGAAATCCTTCCCTGTGAGGGTGGGCAGGCCCTGGCCCAGGTTGCTGCCCAGTCCCTGGAAGTGTCCAAGGCCAGGTTGGGTGGGGCTCTGAGCAACCTGGTCTAGTGGAAGGTGTCCCTGTCCATGGCAAGGGGGTAGAAAATAGATGATCCTCAAAGGTCCCTTCCAACACAAACTTCTCTGTGCTTCTATGTAAGTCTGGCACAATCCCAAGTGCCTCTGCCATGACCTACCTTATCTCTTCCAGCAGCCCACACGCCACCAAGGCTCTGGCCAGCTCCAGCGCTCCTGCCTGCCTGCTGATACTGTTCTGCAAGCTAACAAAAGAAATATGAGCACTGGAGGATTATTTTGGAATAAAGCTGTAACGAAAGCTCATATTTAACTTGCCAGGAAGAAAACTGCTAATCTTTTGCACCAGCGCCCCGTATGGGTAACAACCTGGGATGCTTGTGGACTATTCTTAAGGAAGGACCCTGGAAAACAGGGAGGCAACAGTGGGGGCCAGCACAGTCAGGCAGTCACTACAAACACAACCATGGTGCTGCCAGGAGTCTGCCTCCAGCTCTGTGCACAGGGGATCAGTTGGGGATGGGTGAGGAATGCCCTTAGCAACAAAAAGCAGATGGAAATCACACTTCTGCAGATTTTTCAACACTTCTCCACTGCAGATAAGAACCTGCTCAGAGGATTAAAGTCTCCCACCAGCGGGACAGCTTTTCTAAGTTGTCTTTTGAGGACACTTTAGAAGAGACACCTCTAGGCCGAGTCCAGTGAGCTCTTCTAGCCAATTTCTTGGGTTTGTTACTGTATAACAGTGTGAGAAACTCCTACATGTTAGAGCCCTGAAAAGATGTTCAGAAAAAGTATAAAAATACAATTGAGTTCAGGGGAAAAAAAATGACTCAGAAGTGCCTGCACAAAAGAGTGAGGGACCACAAAAGGTGCTCGTATTTATGCTTACTTTTCCTCTGAACAAGAGGACAGGCAGAGGCATCAGAAACTAAAACACTCAACCTATTTTAAGGCTTATTTTACTGTATCTGCACTATCTGGTTCATCTCTAAAGCTAATGCTGCAAGAGATTAAGTAAGAATAGTTTATGTGGCTCTTACAGTAGAGTATAGTGGAGGGTTTCTCAATCCTAGGACACTTGAATTACTTGAATTACAAGAGACCAGTGCACCACCACAGCCAATGCCTTTTCCCATTCCTTCCTTCAACGATACCCCATATTCCCCAGGACATCCAGCCTTCCTGGGGCAGAGGCTGACACTTACTGCAGGACCTTCAGGTTGGTCATGTGAGGCAGACAGAGGGCAAGGGTCACTGCTGTCCTTTCTCCAAAACCATTCCTTGACAGCCTGGAAGAAGCAGGAATGAAATGTTACTGGTAGTAAAGTACAGAGCCTGGTTCCTCACCTGTGTGACCCCCATTCCTCACCCACATGTGCATGGCATTATGCTGAAAGGACTTAATGTCCGTGATTCAGAGGACAGAGGGTGGGAGGAAGGAACAACGAGATTTTGTAACCCCACAGAAGTTAAACGGGGATGTAAAACTGACTTGCACTTCTCAGGAACACACTGATCTCCCTTTCTGACTGAAACAGCACTTTTTCACACATGTCCTTAGTCCACACACGGTAACCTTAAGGTGATATGGACAGTTCCAGTATTTTAAAAGTAGCAGATCAGGAAAAGTTACATTCAAGTTTTCTTTATTTAGTAGGGCAGGACACATATGTTCTATAAACTGGTCTGGAATGGAATGTCAATACCTCTAGCTGTACAAAGCCTCTATATGTCCTCGTCCCTCCAGTTTTACAGCCACACAGATTAATGCTGATTTCTCAGGCCACACAGACACTGCACAGCCCCTGTGCCTGTGCCATTGCCTATCAAACCACAGATGTAGCTCTGCCCCACTAATGCTGACTGCAATTCTTGGAAATCTTCGAGAGAATCCAGTGAACAACCAATCCCCAAACCTCCCACACCCAGCATCACACATTCCTTTCCTGTGTAGCGGACAGTTTTTACCCTGCTCTCATAAGAATCAGTGGTAAAACTGATCTTGGCTTTTCTGGAGCCACATCAGATTTGGTTTCCATGCCTTGATTTTTGCCCAACTTCCTGAAGGGACACTGGAAATTACACACTTACAGTAACTCCTCGATGTGCTTGCAATGGGCAAGAGCTTCCATCAGCTTTTCCCCTCCAGCAGGACTAGGACAGTTCCCTGAAAGGCTAAAATAAGCACGAGATTCTCAGTGATTAAATGAGAACCAGAACGTACCAGCTTAAGATATTTCACTGCTTGCCTGGTGCGATGAGAAATTTGGGTCACTGCAACAATGGGCTACACAGGTCTCTGGGAAATGCTCTGGGGATTTGTAGAGCTTTTGTCAAGCGCTGAGTAACTCCTGGCCCTGCAGGTCCTGGGGGGAAGGAGCAGTTTTCCCTCTCCCAGGCAGAACTGGGAATTTCCTTTTCTTGTTTCAAGTAATTTCCAGGTTTTTAATTAAAAAGAGTTACAAGGCATAGCCCAGAGAGGAGCCCAACAGAGCCTGGATGCTCTAATTTCTGTTCCCTTGGCAAAGGGACAGTTTAAATCCTTGCCTAGAGACTGTGTCCTGGCTTTGACAAATTCTCAATGTCACTTCTTCTTCCACTGGTAAATCAAAGCAGTGTGCCAACACTGGGGGCCACCACACCACATAGCCCAAGGGAAGCTGCTGCCTGGATATGAGACTTGTATGATTTGCTGCAGATTTACTTTCCAGGACACAACTGAGCCAGAGATCTCCCCATTCAAGCAGGTGGTGAGGGCTGGCAAATGCTGCCCCCATCTCTGGGGGTGGCTGCATGAGGATGTGGCCATAACCTTCACCCTTGGGGAGCCTCTGCACTGCAGAGAGAGTCATGGCCAGTCCTGGCTGTACGTGGGAAGGGCAGGAGAGGGGATGCCTTCCACTGGTTTGGTGCATTTTGTGTCAGGCATTCAATGGCATTTAAAATGCTGGAAGGTGGAACGTTGTCTAGGAGAAGGCAGCACAGGGACTACCACAAAGGCTTCCCCACCAACCATGGCCATGACCAAAACAGCTGGAACAAAACAAGCGGACTCACTCGATTTTCTTCAGGTTTTGCATTTCCAGCAGGACAGCAGCCAAATTTATCAGGCCTGGATCTCCAATCTTGTTGTGGCTTAAACTTTAAAAAAGAGAGGCTGTGTTGTAAAGGAAAGCACAAAGCACCAGGCAAAGCACAAGATCTTATTTAATGTCTCCCATCTGCTGGGTGACCCCTCAGACCTTGGCAGCAGAATCAAAGAGCTGTTTGTCTCGACTGTCTCATGAAAGAGGAATAGGTGTTAATGAAGTATTAAAAAATTTGCAAAGAACAATAAAATCACTGGATCCTGTCAATGGGTGCAAAATTCAGCCAGAATACCAAGACCAGCAACAGGCTGCTATTAGTTTCCCAACTGTTATAGTGGAGAATGCACAGCACATGGCAAGAGAGAGGGGCAAAAAAGAGAGGAAGCCTTGGGTTGGCTCCAGTTTCAGATTGTTCCAGGCTGGGCAAGTGCTGATCTCTCCCAGGATGGGGCCCTCTAGCCCTGTTCTGGGTCCCAGGGCAGATTTTAATCCAGAGACTGTTTCATCCATTTTCTATGTGACTGCAGCAGAGTGTGATGAGACCAAATTCTCCTCTTCTGAATATCAAGTTCTGCTTTCCTCAAGCCCAAGGTACCTCATACATGAGCATTTTGCAACCTCTCTGCTTTTGTTACAACACTCTGTATAAGCTCCTCTGGGTCTCCCCAAACACTGGCACTAGTGGTCACCTCTCTGCAAGAAAGGAGAAACTTACTTGATTTCCTCCATGTAGTGCATATTCCTCAAGGCTTCTGCGAGTCTGGAGCAGCCATCATTACCAATACTGTTGTGATTCAAGCTGGAATAACACCCCCAGGGAAATGGACATTAAGCTCCTGTTACTCAGCATCCCAAGCCAGACTAGGGACAAGCTGCAGCCTCATACTTACATAAGCCTTTTCAGAGATGGCATCTTACTAAGTCCCAGCACAAGCTTAGGAATGGCAGCACTGCTGAGTTTCATGTAGCCCAGGCTAAAAGATAAAACAACAGAAGCAACTAACTTCCCATATGCAGTCGGTGCAGAGGAGAGCAGAACAAGGGCAGGAGGGCCATGGGAGTATATTCTAGTCCCTGTGAATAACTTTCTGTTTTGTTCTCTAATGCAATTCTAATGGACGTGTCTGGATCCTGATAAAATACCACGAGAATCCCAAACCCCTGGAGCAAGAAAACAGTCCCTTGTGGAGCAAGGTGCAACTGTGACCACATGATGGCAAAGCTCTCGTAACAGGGACACACACAGTCCAGTGGCAACTCATCGCAGAAGAAGTGCCTGGAGAAGACACCTCTGTATGAAGGTCTCCAAATCATCCTCCAGGAGTGAAATTTGGGCTCTGGGATAACTTCATGGGAAACACTGCCTCCCAGCTGGGACAAGATTCATGCAAAAACACTATCAAAGCATTAGATTTCTCTACTGGAATTCCCTACCACAGACAATGATCTCTGTCTCACTGTTCATCACAATGGAAAAGGAATTGTTGCTTCTCCCCTATCTGAAGTCCTCCACTCATCAGGAAAAGCACATCTGTCCACAGTACAGGCAGAAGAGAGGCTGCAGTTAAAGTAAAGCTTCTAGAAAGACCCATCAGACTCTGGACAGGCTGGTAACAACACACTCACTTGAGCTCTTCAATGGCCTGGCAATTCTGCAAGCCCATGATCAAGTAATCGATTTCAGTTGTCATAATACTGCTAGAGGTCAGCCTGCAAAACAGCAAGGAGCAAAGAAGGTTAAAGTCTCAGCACACTGAAAAAGAGTTTACTCCTCTGCCAGGCAAACTGCCCCTTCCCAAACCCCAACCACCACAGACATCAGCAACCAGTAAGTTTAGAGAGGCTTCCACACCTCCCATGTGTAGGACTGAGAGGACCAGGCAGTTCAGAGATGTTCACATGATGTACACGTACCAAACAGTGCAGAATCTGCCTGGACCAAACAAGCCTCAGAATGTCACTGGGCAGAGATGCCTTTTACAAGCCTTACCAGCAGTGGAAGGGAGCTGTGAAAAGGCTGCTCAAACCAGAAGCAGCTTTTTTACACACTAGGACAGCATAAACTGACCTACAGTGTAAACAAGAGCCAAGGTCTCAGCTGCAAATTGCTTTCACTTCAAAAAAAGGGGAAAGGATAAAACACATGCACACGGTGCCCTTCAAACCACCTTTAGCATGAACTGTGGAGAGCTGTTGAGTTTGCAACCTAGACATGGCTCAGGAGAGACCCTAGAGCTCAGCACCACGTTCCAGACAAGGAGTGTTCAGAGCAGGTTGGTGTGAGGCACAGGGTTGAGCAAATAATAAAAACAGGGGAAAAGACCACAGCTGAGAACATACTCAAACATCTTCAGCTCGGGAAGAGGTAACAAAATCCTGACTAGCATTTCTGCTTCATCCTCGTGGAGTTCCACATGAGACCACCTGCAAGAACAGAACAACAGGTCATGGCTATGTCGTCCACTGGTGACAAAAGGTCTGTGCCAAGCCCGCAGCCCACACCAGTGCTGGGACATTGAAGAAGTGACACACTGATACTTGACAAGGTCCCATGGGAGCTCCCAGCCACAGCAACAAAATACAGGCTATCTGGGCACAGGGAGACTTCGATGACTTCAAAGGATACACCAGGAACCCACCAGGTCTATGAGTCTTTTCTATTTTCCATTCAAAGACTAAGTAGGGGACACAGAGAGCAGGGACAGGGACCTCCCTGCTGTGTGCTCTTCTGCTACTCCTCTCCCAAAAATGCTTTCCAGTGCCTGGCAACTCACCTCAGTTCCTGAAGCTGAGCACATTTTTCCCGAACCCCTTGGTAGAAGGAAGCGTGTTTGATTTCTGGCTTGTAGAGACTCGATCTGCAGGACACAAACACACCACACAACTGTCCGTGAGGATCAGCAGAGCCCACTGCAGCACCTGCTGCCCCTTAGGGCCAGGATTAGGGACACATCAGGGCTTTCAAGAGCCCACTCGGGGCCCTCCTGCGTGTCCCATTTATGTCACAGTGCAGTGTAGAGAAACACAGCCCGTCCCTGGTGCCCAAGATGACATCAGCCACCTTCTTTGGCTGCACAAAGGGGACACTAATTCTCCTCTCTCTGCACACTCAGGCAGAAGCCACCATGTCTTAAAAGAGTTGTCAAAGTGCTCTTGTCTCCCGTGTGCTCCTGGTCCTGTGGAAAAGGTGGATGTTGTACCTTGTGCAGGTCCACTGTGGGCCTGAAGGAGAGCAGCCCACAAGACACATGCACACGAGTAAGGTTTCTTCCATGTGTGTGGCACAGAGGCACTCTGCGACTGAGCCCATGGAGACCAGAGCCTTAGACACCCTGAAGACATTTTTCATCCCACGCTGACCATCAGAACAAGGAGAAAATAATGATAAAAAGCTGCTTTCTCACCTGCTAATGACTGATTCCACCTTCTCCAGGCAGTGTGGGAACCTTATGTCTAACTGGAAGAGGGTTTTATCTTTACATATCCTGAAAAGGTAGAGATTGGAGAACGTCATAAACCTGTGAACTCTTGAGGGAGAGGAAATACTATTTTCCATAAGAAAAGTCAGGAGGAGTGGATGGGGCAGGACTATGCTGATGCATGAATGCTCACCACCCATCTCTGAAGAGGTCTGCAATGTTTAAACTAGTTCCAAAGCCAGCCTAATCTTGCTACCCTTTCTCCCAAAGGGAACTAGGAACATGGTCTCCTTTCTATTAAACCTTCTAAGGTGTGTGACCACATCACCCACCAGACATTTGGGTTAAACTTGCTTCAAGGTGGCCAGTAGCTCACAAATGCACTAGAGACAGTGAATAAAGAACAGAAGATGAAGTGCTGGCTCCGATCCTGTCTCCCTAAATTCATCAGGCTAAAAGAAAATATCTGAAAGGCACCAGAACCTGAGGTGCTACTTACATGAGCTCAGTAATGTTTCCACAGGCCTGGATAGCCAGCTTGAGAAGGTTCATGACTCTTTCTTTGTATACCCATGGCTCTTCTATGCTGCAAAGCAGAATATAGAATATAAAGCTCTGCTTTATTCACACAGACGGATCCATCTCTGCCTGTCAGCTGAGTGCTCCACGCCCTCATATACATGGGAAGGCTGCTTTGCTCAGCAGAGTCATGTCTACAAAGGACACAGCAGGAATGTGTTCACCAGAATTATGTCCCTTCTTTGTAAGGCAGGTAGTGGTCGGCAGAGACAGCACAGTTTATGGCCAGAGCTTTACATGGTGCTTAGTAGGAATCAAGGAGATAAAGCTAAATAGCAATAACTTAAAGAGTCAGCCACAGTAATTTCTCAGGCCAATGCTACCTGTCTTTGGAAGAAGCACAGTTCACTTTTGTTTCTGATGAAAGGAGATCTTAGGATGATCACACCAGCCTCAGATCTGTGTCTAAAACAGCACAGTGACACAGTACCTGATTTTCAGAGACCCCAGATCTTTCCTCAGGGAATGCAAAAGTCTTTCTGCAGCTTGGACTGTCATGTTGTTATTTGAGGACCTGGAACCAAAGCTCATTGTAATGAAGAGTTCACAAACGAGCCCAACCAAACGGGTCCAAGCAGCCATTAACTCACGTGTACTCTGTCAGACCAGTGCACTTTTCCAGGAGCAAGAACAACTTTTCCAAGTGCTCTGGCTGAAAGTTGCACTCTGCAAGTCTGAAAAGATAAAAAAAGAACAGCCTTAGAGTTCACCACAAACAGTTCAGGCTTTCTTGCCCAGAAATCACAGCCTTTCCTCACAGAGAAAGGAGGATGCCACCAACACCTTAAACACCTTTCAGGGCTCCAAAAAAATAGACTGTGGCAACCCTTCAAAAGCATCTGTTGAGCATACCTGTATGCTACTGGTGCAGCTTTTTGTGGCGCCCTGTCCTGTGACAGGGACTGCAGAAACACCTACAGGTGCCCAGGTGAGGAACAGAGGGGAAGGAGAAAGGGATGTGGGATTCTCTTGGTGTGAGCAAGCTCTTCTCAGAAGATGCATCAAGGGAAATGTATTAGCTATTAGTGTAAAATATCACCATGCCAGGAACCAGGAACAAAAAGGTTTTGTCTGCTTTGTCCCTAGAAAAAGGGCATCACTTTTGCCAAAGAAATCATCGCAAAAAATCTGTAACATTACCTCAAAATCTTTCTTGGGTCGTTTCCACTCGTCAGCTTGAGGATTAAAGTTGCTTTGGAGCACAAACTGCACAGAGAAGAGACGAGTGTAAGATTTGGAGGGATAATTACTATTTTTCCCAGTGGTCAGAATTTAACAATACAAACCCAGCCCAGCAGCAGTGACAGAGCCACCCAGCCCAGCTCACCTCCCCTTACAATAAACCAGCCCAGGAAAACGCTTCAATAAGGTCTCGCTAATGCTAAATTGGCAAAAGGCAGCACTGGTGTTTGGAGAAGCAATTTTGTTCCCTCCTGTTTTTCTCTGCCTCCTCCTGCCCCTGCACTCTCTGCCTCCCTCTGAGAGGGAAAACAGGAGACGGATCTGCTTTAAAAATAGCCCAGCCCAAAGACTCGGCACCCACATTTAACTGCAGGAACCAATGGAAGTGCCCCCAGCTAAAACTGGTTCAGGACCAACTGGTCCTGTGGCCATAAACACCAACAAGGGCAGATATGCACAACAGCCCAGTCTTGTGACTGGAATCTGTGAGAAAAGCCCTTCATGCCAGTGCAACAGGTCTGGAGTCCATGGGCCACTTTTACCTGAGAGAAAAGGAGGTAAAGATGCAAATCCAAGTAAAGAACAATGGAAATCTCTTTCCACAGACACTGAAATCTGAACATACTGAAGAGAATTTCGGAGAGCAGACGCTGACTTCTGCCCTGAAGAGGTTCATGAACAGATACCTACATACAATTGGTACAGCTGAATATCTGTCTCTGTGCACAACAGTTACTTGGCCCTGTTCAAACACAGTTCTGCTTGGCCATTGTGTTTTGCCATTAGAAATGGACATAAACAAAAGCTCTGCATGCACTTGTAGATGAAGGTAGTTGAAAACCTGTCTCTCACCATTATTACTTGCAGATCACAAACTTTCAATAATTAAGAGGAAAACAAGCAGGGAAGAATCAGAAATCAGCAAAGAGACTCACCTGACTTGAACTTCAGTGGTGTTTCCAGATGTGGCAAGGGCATTTATGAGATGCAGAACTCCATCCTGAGAAATCCTGTTATGGCTGAGACTGCAGAGAAGAGAAGGAAGGTTTTTCAGGAGTCAGGGCTGTCCCCAGGCCATAGTGGCAAAATTGAAGCTGGTGCTGAAGGCAGAGCAGTTTGTGGGGTGCTGAGCCCCTTTGGCTCAATGCACCAAGCCCCTCCAAGACACAGTGCTGACTTCAGGGGCACAGCAACAGTTTGCCTCTTACACTACAGAGACAGCACTTGCTACGCCACCAGAAAGGAACGGGGAGAGAAGGTGTAGGGCACAACTCAGCTCACAGCACCTCTGGGTCTGGAGTCCCTCAAAGAGGACAACACGCATGGAGAAGTGAAAACTCAGGGGGCTGGGACAACATCTGTCACACCACCCCACTCTGGTCCTTGTTGTCTCCTGCTGATGCTAATAAAGACTCTTACTTACTTCAGCAGGTTTTGGATTAGACCCTGAGTCACCCTGGCCTAAAGGTCTTGAGCTGTGCTCATGGCTCACTTAGACCTTTCCTCCTAAGGCAGGAGAAGGCAAGAAGCATGACAGCCAGCGTCAGGAGGGATCACACAAACACCTTTCTGCTGGGGCACCTCAGATTCACTGTCTGGTTTCTTACTTGAGGGAACAGGTAATGGGCACTCGATGCAAGTGGTCCAAGAGACATCTCAAGCCTTCATCTCCCAGTTGATTCCCGGAGAGGCTGAAAGGCAGAACAACAATGTGACCAACCAGAAAACAGCCTTTGGAACAGGTTGTCCAGAGAGGTGGGAGGTGCCCCATCCCTGGAAATATTCAAGGCCTGGTTGGACTGGGTTCTGAGCAACCTGACTTAGTTGAAGATGTTCCTGTTCATGACAGGGGGTTACACTAGGTGGCCTTTAAAGGTCCCTTCCAACAGAAATCATTCTACAATTCTATTATTCTTTTAAACAGCAATGCTCCTCTGAGAAGCTTTGAAGGAAAAACTCAAATTTCCTGGACTTAGATCCCAGCTTGGCCAAGAACAGTCTGTTTATAACAAACCACTGCCTCACACAAGTTCAGATGAAGAGCTCTCAACACAAGCCCAGAGCAGAGCTCAGGTGAAACAACAAATGCCTCAAAACAGCCACAGAGTGAAAATCCCAAGGAATTTGTCCCACCAGCTCAAGCCCTCTTAAAATATATATACAAAGGACCTGCATAATTTCTAATTGATTTTGTTTCTAAACAGTCTGAAGGAACACACATACCCGTGTGGACAGGCTGGGAAACGCCAGCCATGGTGAACCACACCAACCCAAGGTCATGGTCACACCCCAAGCCCCACTTACTCTACTTCTGCCAGCCACCCGTGCTGCTCCAGGACGCTGCAGAGCTCTATGACCTGCCCTTCCCCGATGGCACAGTCTGTCAGCCTGTGTGTGAGACAACAAGAGCTAAAGCAGGGCCAGCAGCCAGGCTCAGCCTGAGCACTGAGAGCTGCACCACTCTCTGGGCAACACCGACACTATTTTGTTATCTCCTCCGTGCCGAACTGGAGACACCACAGCCTTCTTTCCAAGGGCACCCAGGAACCATCACTCCCAGAGAGATGGCAGGCATGTATCGCATGCACATCATGCAGATGGTTCATATGGAGATCATCACCTACAGTCTGAGGCACACATTTGGAAAACGCAGTGATCAGTGCTCAGTTCAGGTGCCCGTGTGGCAGAATTTGGTACAGCTCGACACAATCGTGAACGGTCCAGCAGCCACTCAAGAAAGTCATCCCAATGCATCCAAATGGTCTGGGGTTGCATTTTGGCAGATGAATTGAGCCCCAAAGCTCCTTGGCTACCAGTCCATGAATTCTCAATACAAGAGGAACTTTTCCTCCTTGCACTAGTGCTCCAAACCCACTCACAAGTGAATTACTGGAAGTGGTTGTAGTCAGTACCTGCAGGATGTCTTTGGGCTCTGCACGCTTCCTCCGAAGTGCAAAAAGGCATTTTCACTTGACCTAAAGCAGACACAAAAGACAGTCCCTCAGCAATGCCCTTCACAGATGACAAGCTTTGTAGTCACTTTAAAGCTGAGCTGCTGGGCTCCAAACAGTGAATGTTTGACACTGATTGTCTTACCTGACATCCACCATTCTGATCCGCTCACAGAGGTTGATGGAGTTGAGGAGTAAAACAGCACAACGTGGGGACAACTTGTTTTTCCTAATACTGAAAAGGAGGGGAAAGAAAGAACAATGAAAATCAGGTCCTAAGAAGGGCTCCAATACACACAGCCCAATTTTCCCATTGTTTGCTTCAAGATGCAAAAGGCTGGACCCATTCCATTTAATTCAGGATCAGCGAGCAAGGACCTAAAGTTTTGAGCACTGGCATCAAGCATTCCTTTAAGTAAAGGAGACTCTCTTTTAGTCTCCTTTGACTAAAAAGGGAATGCAGACCAAGGGTTTACACTGAACAACTCCTCTCTGAGGCTACCAGGGTAGGGATACCCCAGTCTGGGAACAACCTCCTGACTGGGCAAATTCAATCTCTTGAGACACTGCAGCTCCTCCACACTACACATTGTAAAAGACAGCCAAGCTCCTTTTGGGCTTTTGATCCTCACGGTGGAGTGCCCCAGCCTCTGACAGCACTTCTCTGGCCCAAATTCCCAGCCTAAATGGCTGATATGCTGCCAGGACACACTTCTGGTGTCAAGTGTGGGGGGATATCAGATGAGTGCAAGGGCAGAGCTGTGAGATGCTGACCACTCAAACAGGTAATGTGCTGTCACCGTGTGCCAACCAACAGCTCCTACACCTGTTATGGATCCTGGAAGTCACGTTCCATGGGACCTGCTGAGTAAGGATTATATGGTATGCTGTGCCTAGGGCAGATCTCTCTCCTCCTGTCCTTCCCCCCCCAATACATATCATTTAAAGAAAAGAGGTTCTGTGCTGCTTTGCTTCTAGAAACAAGAAAGGAACAGGTTTGAAGGCATTTCTGCATTTTCATTGGTTAGTTTGTTCATCTACAATTACTGATTAGTGCTCCTAAGACACGCCATGGTACTAACATTTTCCAAACCAACATTTCATGGCAGCAATCAAAGTGGGGATCCCAAACATTACCTCAGTAGTGCCAGATAAGAGAGGGATGGCAGGAAACTCAGCAATCTCTCAATGCTCTGGTCACTCAGTGAATTTCCACACAGACTGCAGAACATGGAAAGAAATAAAATGCAAGAGAAACTGGGACAATCTGCAAGTATTTCTATAACATTTATATGGACATGCACACACGGCCTTACAGGCAAATTCTGAAAAAGGACATGTCCAGAAATGCCATGAAAGCTGGGCAAGATTTATTCCTTACAGACTAATCTCTGTGTTTCTCTATATCTTATAGCAAATAAACATTCCCATTTCAAGAATCTTACTTTTCTATTACTGTAAATTTTTTAATTATGTTACTGATGTTTCATGCATGCAATGTGGATATTGTGCTGTTTTTATTTGCCATTACTCAGTGTTTTTTCTGACCAGTATTCTAATTTCTTTTGGTGCCTGGCTCCCACCTGGAGGGACCAGCCCTTCAGAAGTTCAGCTCATGGCTTGGTGGGCCAGGTGCTCCTGCTCTGGCTGTATTGCAAGCCAGGGCCTCAAGAAATTGATGGCAACACTTGTTTCTAGACACAGAATTGAGGCAGATTATGAGAACACACAGGTGCTCTGGGGTGTTTACACACTGATATGTAGACTTAGGAGAGGCCAAACTCTCTTTGAGATGGGACAGTAGAAGTTCTGGCTTTATCTGAGCACCTGGGTGACGTTCTGCAGGGATTCCTGGGAGGCTGTGGTGAGAGGAGAGCTGATTTCCACCAGCTGCCACCCTGAACATCAACTCTGTATCTGCGGGTTGGGGAGACAGACAGACAGGCAGGCAGGATGCTGAGTCCACAACACTTACTCGATTTCTGTGAGCTGGGGACATTGAGCCAGTATCTGGCACAGCCTGGTCATGTCCTCTGGACACAATCTGCAGTCCCTGAGACTGAAAAAAACCAAATAAAGCACTCAGGAGCTGAACATTTCCCATGACCATGGTAAGTTAACACTCCATTCACACCCCAGAGCCTCACATCCTAGGACAAGACCCGTAGCCACCCTCTCTCTTTCACTACATGTATTTTGCTACCCACAGTCTAGGACTCAAAAGTCAAAACCTGTGACAGCAAGATGAATTCACCATCTCTGAGCTGATTCAAGAGAGTCAGTCCACCAAAGCACCACAACACTTTGGGTGTTCTCTCCCTAGAGTCACATCCTTGGTACTTAAATTGTCTCATGACACAGGACAGCATCTTTCCCCGCTCAGCACTGTCTCAGCTCTCCAAGAGGAAGTCTGGAAATGGTGCCTCCTATGTCCTTCTCCAAGAAGGAAATCACAGAAATCCTTTTGGGTGACAAACTGGCAGGTCTCCATTGATGAATGTAGTAGCCAGACAGACCTGTATGTCATTATTTATGGGGAGAAGCTACCTCTGCAGGAAAGCAAGAAAATCCCCTCAAACCTAGTCAAGCAAAAGATGCACTATTTATTTTCCTCTCTGAGGAGATACAGCTGGAGGGATGAGTCTGTTCCACACACTGCATTATACAGATGCCCACAGCCATTCCTTCCCATACTCCTGAGTGACAAAAGGAAGCCATACCAAAAGCATCGTCCTTCTGCTTCGTGCTTGGGGTGGGCCAGGAAACCACTTCTCCATCTGCTGGCACTTCTGGGGAAAGAGTTGTGCTGATGTTATTGCCCCGTGTAGCTGACTCCCCAGCAATAGGGTGAGGTGGTGGCAGTGGCCTCATTGTCTTTTCTAACCAGCTGACAGGACTGGGTTCACTCATCCCCAGAAGAAAAAGGGCCTTATTGTCCTTCCTCCAGCCTCCAAGGAGTTCTGCACCCACTCAGCACTTGGCCATTTGCTCTCTCCTGGCCTTGCAGGAGACGAGTGCAGCCTGGATCAGCAGCTGGACACTGCTGGCCTCAAGCTGCTGTCGATCCATCAGCCATGAAATCCATCACCCTGCTTCCCTCACCCTGACTAGAGTGTGGGACCAAGTGGCTCTTTAATTGCCACACCTCAGGGACTCACAGGGCACCAGCTAAGATTTCATAAGGAGGAGTTTGAAAGGCTTAGAAGAGTGGGGATGATTTTACCTGACTCTTTCCCAAAAGGTTAGATGAACCACCTGTGTGTGTCCTAAGCTGTAATCAGAAAAGAACATCATCAGGAGTTGGTCGACACATGCTCCTGCATCACTCCTCAAAAACCACAGCTTGAGGTTCTAAATTGTACTCCTGGCCATACCTGAGGCTCATTGTTTTAATGCGTTCTAATGCAGATAAGGACCGAGCCAAGAAAAACACAGAGTTCAGAGAGATCTGGTTGTCATTAAACCTACAGGAAGAAGAGATGAAATCAGCTCCTGCAAGCAAAACTGCAAGCAATTGATACCACATCACACGATGACAGTGACCCTTGTCCAGCACTCTCAGGCTGCTTCTTTGCCCACTTCTGCCTGTGTTCCCAACTACAGTTCTGCAAACAAAACTCACTCCAGTAACTTTTAAATTCATCCCTCACATTTAGAGTTCAGAGAATCACAGGACAACTGAGGCTGGAATGGACCTCTAGAGCTCATCTAGTCAAACTCTCCTGCTCAGAGGAGGGTTGGACTAGACCAGACTGCTCAGGATATTGGACAGCTGGGTTTTTAACACCTCCAATGGTGGAGAATCCACAGCCCCTCAGGGCAGCCTGTTCTAGTGAGACTGTTACTAACTGGAACAGCCTTGGCTTGAGAGCAGTTCAATTAACCAAAGAGGAGCAATAAATATTTCTTTCAATAAAGCAGGATGGTGCTATACTCCTTAAGCCACAGTTCTATATAGTGCACTTGCAATGGGCGTGCTGGGTGAAACACCCAGACAAACATACACCAGATGAATTCAGACTCCACCACTGGAGATGGAGCTCCCCACCTGGAACTCCCCAGCATTCCTCTCCCAAAGCTGTCCCTCTCAGGAGAGGAAGGGCTGCTCCCCCTCCCAAGGAGGAACCCGCAGAGGAGAAATTCAGTGACCTGCAAAAGGCCTCAGGCTGCTTTAGGAACCAGGTGAGACACCTCGCCCGAGACCACCTGTCCCCTTCCCGGAGGGCTGAGCACAGAGGCTCTCGGGCACTGATCTCAGTGAAGCTTCAAGTGGAGTCAGTCTGTTGTGCACTAGAGGTGGGGACACGCCAGACAGCACAGCAGATCTCCACACAGAATATATTCCTGTAGTTGATCCTGAACAGCCCTTCCCAAATGTGGACTGTGCCTCCACAACCAATACGTCCACAAAACCCAGTCCTTGAGTAAGGAGAAACAGGAGCTACTCACTTGAGAGAACGTAACATTTTCAGATTTGGGAGGCACTGAAAGAGCTGCAGAAGTCCCTCATCTCCCAGATAATTATTCGATAGGCTAGGATTGAAAAAAAGGCATTTAATTTTCTTAGAAAAAAAACAATAGGCACCATCAGCTCCTAAGAACAAGAGCTCTGAAAGCAGAACAAACACAGGCACCCTAATCAAAATAACACATTTACTGCCCCTCCCCACTGGTGTCTGAAGCCTCCAGGGAAACCTGAGACAGGGATTAACCAACACGAGACAGCCAAAAACCTTGCTCAGGGCTCATTCTTTGCTCCTGTGCACCAAGGGACCCCTGTGGACTCACAGTGCTTTCCAATGCAGTTACCAGGAACCAGAAGTCCACAGCTCTGAAGAATGATCAGCCTGGAGAGGCCAGACAGAGGAGCCACAGACAAATGGCATTTCCTCAGTATCCCAAAGATACAGATAAAGAGCACCAGAGTTAAGAGGGACTCACTCCAGCTCAGAGATGCGGCCACATTCCTTCAGGACTGCACACAGATTCTTCAGGTCACTGCCTTGAAAATTGCTGTCTGTCAGCCTGGGGGAAAAGACAAATAAATCGACCAGTTCTGCAGGATTGCAAACAAAACCATAAACTTCACTCCTCCAGAAAACCAGAGAATAAATGAGATAATAATGAAAACGAAAAATCCCCTTGAAATATCTCACTGTTCATTTGCTCCTGCAGAGCCTCTGGGTGACCTCTGCAGGTCCCCGTGCCCTTTGTTGGGCACAGGGTGGGCACCAGCTCAGGCCCCTTGCTGGGGGCTCTGGCCAATCCCCCCACCCAGGGCACAACCTGCAGCTCACCCGGCAGCTGAACCCTGAGCCAGCAGCACTGGGGGGATTCCTCAACATTTTCCAGTTCTCTTGTGATTCACATTCAGAGCTGCAGTTTTTACAGGGTCCACAAACAGGACATGCATGACAGACAAAGAAAATTTGCCAGGGTACCTTATTTTGGGGAGGATGGCAGGTGTCTGGTTTTCCTCTCCATATTGTTGGCCATCAGCAGAGAACACAGTCTCTTCTCTAGGAGAGCAGAAAACCAGAGAAAGGTAAAACACTTCTACTGTGGGAATTTGTCATGTCCCTGGGGCAACCCTGGCTCTAGCCCGCACCCGTATCTTGCCAATGGCAAGCTCTCCTTTTCTAACCACATATTTGAACGTGCAGGCAACTGGTGACAAGGGGAAAGACACATTTCTATCTACGCTACAGAGTGATGGAGAATTCAGCTGTTTTCTGAATGTGTTTCATGGAGATTTCATGTTTGTGTTCACTATTCTCAGACAGCACAGCATACATTAAACAGCCTGCTTTGCTTAGGGTGCTGTGGGTTAAAATGTCCTCTTGCAACATGAAATACTATAGACGGGCGTGACAACTTCTAAAGAGGCTGAGAAAGCGGCGGTGGGGTGGAGGCAGGAACTGCTGCGATACAGAGTGTTACCCTTGGTGCCTACACAGGATGCAAGAACTAAAGATGCTAACACCACCTACGCACACCGACTCTACCTCAGAGGAAGGGAAGCAAAGGGCCTGTTCTCTGTAAACCTCAGCACTGCAGTCTCAGGACGAAGGCTGTGGAGAAGAGGAGGAGTCAATAAATGTCACGGTTTGGTTATTTACAGAACTTTTTGTTTCTATGTTTGATCTTGTTCTGCAAAACTCTTCAGTGACACCAATCACTTAAAACACTCCAAAAGGAAGCAAAAAATAATCTCCATCAGCTTTAAATCCTGGTTGGGTGAAACTGTACAATACCAGATGATCCGGTTTCATTGGATCATTAGAGTGAGTGCAGACAAAATTGTTACACTTGAACTCCAGTGGGTTTCCAAGTGAAAGTAATAAGAGAGAACTTCCAGTTCTACTCCAGGAGGTGTCACCAGTTTTCATACTCCACAGAGATCTTGTCTCCAAAACTTTCCAAAGTAGAGAGTAGGGAAATGTCTAAAACTGTCCCCACACATGAAGGAACAAACAGTTCTGTACCCTCTCAAATTTTGGTCAATGGCTCAAGTAAAATCAGTTTACAGCAATGTATCACCAATTGTCAGCATCAGTAACCACCTTGGGACATGTTCTTCACCTGCCCCACTTCGGAGGTGACTCAACAAAAACCTCACAACATAACTCTCACACTCGTATATTGGGATTAACCCCAGGAACGATTCAAGATCTACACACCTGACTTGCACCTCCATCACCTTCTGGCAGGTGTTGACTGACTTCAACAGGCTGAAAATGCCAGCGACAGAGAAGCAGTTTTGACTAAGACTAAAAAGGAAAAAAAAGTAATTAGCTGGTCCCTGACACTACACAGGACTGTCCTAGTGGATGCAGCCTTTGGTGTACTGCATGCTTGAACCCTTTTCACTTCAGATGTGGCATGGTGGAAAACATACAGGACCACTGCTCCTTAGGAAGGAGTTTTAATTAAAGGGCACTTCAGATGCATTTAGACCATTTTCTATGTGCAAGTGACCAACTTCAACCTGGACAGTCTCATGAGCTGAGTCTCACCCTCCCTCCAGAGTGCTCAGAGCTGCTTCTGGAGCACTGTTCTGGGTGAGCCTTTTACCTCCTCCATCCATGCTCAGCATCCCTGCACAGTCCTTGCCAGGTTAAAGAACAGCGGGAAAGTTGGTTTTGCACAGGGTAACACTTACTCCAGCCGCTTTGAAATTGATATCCGAGGGAGGCTTTCCAGCAGGCAACTGCAGCCTTCATCTCCAAGCTTATTACCTGATAAACTGAAGCATTTGCCAGTTAGGAGGGACTGTTTTGAACAGTATGAACAACAATGCCCTCAAAATCTGGTTGCTTTCCCTTTCCTACAATTGCTTTTTAGCCTGGGCTGTTCTTCTGTGCCAGCTCAAACTTCCCTGGTTACCTCTGCATGAATCAGCTTCACACAAAGAGTTTTATCCACAGGACAACATGATTCATGTTTTAGCCCCCAAACTATCCTACTTTAGAAAACCTATATGGGAATACAAAAGAGGAACCAAATGTTACTAGACATAACAGAGTGCTGGGACTTCATGTGACCTTGTCCCATGTGTGACTGCCCTCTGCATCCCTGGTCTAGTGGAAGGTGTCCTTGTCCGTGGCAGAGGAACTGCAACCAGATGATCTTTAAGGCTCTTTCCAACCCCAACCAGTCTGTGATTCTGTGATCCCCTTCTCCCCACCACCTGCCTGCAGCCACTGAACTGGAAGGAAAGGAGGCACTTACTCCACTTCAGAGAGACAGGGACAGCTCTGGAGAATGGCAACAATCCCCACGGCATGTTGGGGGGACAGGCTGCAGTCCTGCAGGCTGTGAACAGGAAGGGTTAGTGAGCAGTGAGGGGATGGGGGCTGCCCAGGCATTCCTGGAGTATCGCTCCAAAGGAGAGCACACACAAGCAGTACCAAGAGAGGGAGTTTTTACTCTCTGCTCTGCCACACAATCCTCGGTACATTACTCTGTTTCTCTATAGCCACTGCTGCAAAAGGAGTACCCAGGGATGCACTTCCAGAGGGCTGTGCAAGAGCAACACGTCGTGTGAGAGCAGCTGGCACTGCCAACCCAGAGAAGAGGATGGCTCAGTTTGTTCCTGTTGTGTAGAGTGGTCAGGGAAGGAGAAGGAGGTAAGGAAGGGCCATTTCCCAGCTTTGAGATCTCAGATAACATGCCTGAGTTCTACTTTCAACTCTTCTGGAGCCCAGGTAAGAAAGAAAACTATGGCTCATGCTTTTCGTGGTCAGTAGAACTTATGGTAAGACAGGCATTAACCAAGGAACTCTGCCTTTTTAGGGCTGTAGAGCACAACACACAAGAACTAAAGACACTGGCTGGGCCAGATAGGGATTTCTATTGTTATTTTTACTTACTGATTCAGGTTTATTTAAAACATTTTCAGAAGAGGAAATATCCTTTGTCCTTAAGGACCAACACAGCTGCTTTTCCTGCCCTTCTATAGTACCTGTCCTATGCAAATCACATGCACCAACAGGACTTTCTATGCCTTTTCTTACCATAACTTCACGTGTCTAGTTGGAGTTACAGGTTCCTTTTTCTCGTCCCACCTCAAATCTGAAGATCTGCAAACAAGCAAAATATTTGGCCTTTATTATGCCTTCACTTCTCCACGGAACCCCACTTGTCGCGGGGGAGAAGC
>VWZG01003059.1:0-10301 GCA_013396735.1 Grallaria varia
GGATGAGGGGGGGTGCATCCCCTGTGCCCCATCTGGGGGCGTGAGTAAAGACCCCCACCCCTGTCCCCCCCTCTCTCCCAGGTGGGCCCAGCGCCTGAGCGCCTCCACGGCGGGGGGGGACACCATCTTCGCCCTGTCCTCGGCCCCCGGGCGCTGCGGGGTCGCCGTCATCCGTGCCAGCGGCCCCGGCAGCCGGGGGGCCCTGCAGAGCCTCACCGGGACCCCCAAACTGCCCCCGCCGCGCGTTCTGGCCCTGCGGCGCATCCGCGACCCCCTCACCGCTGAGACCCTCGACCGCGGCCTCGTCGTCTGGTTCCCAGGTGGGGTGGGGGGCGTCCGGGTGCCCGGTCGGGGTCTCACTGCCCAGGGGACATCTCGGTGCCCGGTGGGGGTCTCGTTATCTGCCTCAGCCCACCCAGCTGAGGGGGTCCATCAGGGGTGGTACTGGGTCACCGCTGGCCCCTCTGTGCCCATCCCATGTAGCTGCCACTGGTGGGGGGGGTCTCTGCTGAGCCCCCCAAAGCTCTTATGGTGTGGAAATGTGCCCGTTCCCACGGGAGGGGGAGTGGGATGTGCCAGGTCCAGTGGGCGAAGCTGGTGCCCACCCAAGCCGTGTGTTCCCACAGGACCCCGAAGCTTCACTGGGGAGGACTGTGCTGAGCTGCACGTGCACGGGGGGCCCGCGGTGGTCAGCGGGGTGCTGCAGGCACTGGGTGAGCCCCCCTGCCATCCCTGCTGCCCCTTTCCCATCCCATCCTGCTCCTCAGGGTGCTGCAGGCACTGGGTGAGCCCCCCTGCCATCCCTGCTGCCCCTTTCCCATCCCATCCTGCTCCTCAGGGTGCTGCAGGCACTGGGTGAGCCCCCCTGCCATCCCTGCTGCCCCTTTCCCATCACATCCTGTCCCTCGGGGTGGGTGCTGGGTGAGCTTCACCCGATCCTGTCGACCCTCTTCCTGCCCCTCAGGGCACTGGAGAAGCTTCTCCCCATCCCTTCTACCCCCTTCCCTTTGCATCCTGCCCCTTGGGGTGCTGGATGAGCCTACCCTTCCCCTCAGGGTGCGGTGCGTGCTAGATGAGGCTCCCCCACCCCTCTTTCCCCCCTCCATTGGGGTGCTGTGGGTGCTGGGTGTGCCTCTCCCTCCCCTCTCTCTCCTCTGCCATGGGGTGCTGTGGGTGCTGGGGGAGCCTCCCCTTCCCCTCCGTCCCCCTTGCCCTCGGGGTGCTGTGGGTGCTGGATGAGCCTCTCTCCCCCCACCCCGGGGTGCTGCCGGGGGGCGATGCTCGGCACAGGGGGGCTCACGGCGGGGCTCTCAGGCCGCCTGCCTGGGCTCCGTCCCGCTGATCCCGGGGAGTTCACCCGGCGGGCGTTCCGGCGCGGGAAGCTGGACCTGACAGCAGCCGAGGGCCTGGGGGACCTGCTGCGCGCCGAGACGGAGGCGCAGCGGCGGCAGGCGCTGAGGCAGATGGATGGCGAGCTGGGCCGGCTCTACCAGCGCTGGAGCGAGACCCTCACCCAGGTATGGAGCACCCCAAGGGGCCATGGCCTCCCATCTGCCCCCTGAGCCCTCTTCCGAGCACAGCAGGGCCTCTGGGGACACAGCAGTGGGTTGGGGACACACTGGTGGCTTTGGGGACACATCCATGGCTTGTGGACCCAGCAGTAGCTTTGGGACACAGTGGTGGCTTTGGGGACCCAGCAGTGGCTTTGGGACACAGCGGTGGCTTGAGGACACAGTGGTAGCTTGGGGACATGGCTCTAGGGACCCAGCAGCAGCTTGTGGACCCAGCAGTAGCTTTGGGACACAGTGGTGGCTTTGGGGACCCAGCAGTGGCTTTGGGGACACCATGGCATGTCCCCACTGCCCACCCCACCCACCGCCATGGCTCCCAGGCGCTGGCCCACCTGGAAGCCTACATCGACTTCAGCGAGGATGACAACATGGAGGAAGAGGTTTTGTCCCAAGGTGAGGGGTGGCACAATTGGAGTGGAGGGGGGTGAGGATGGGACGCCCCATCCCTGCTGTCCCCCCACCTCATGCCACGTGCCCTATGCCTGCAGTGGATGGCACCGTGCGGGTGCTGGAGCAGGAGATTGGTGCCCACCTGCGGGACGGACGCCGTGGGGAGCTGCTCCGGGGAGGGGTCCACGCTGTCATCGCCGGGCCCCCCAATGTGGGCAAGAGCAGCCTCCTCAACCTGCTGTGTGAGTGGGCACAGGGCGGGCGCCGCGCCTGGCCGGGATGGGGCTCCCAATATCCCATGAGGGGTCACCCATGCCCCTGTGCTCTCTGTACGTCCCCCCCTGCAACCTCCCCCAGGCCAGCGCCCGGCTGCCATCGTGTCCCCCGTGGCGGGGACGACGCGGGACGTGGTGGAAGTGTCCCTGAACGTTGGGGGGTACCCGCTGGTGCTGAGTGACACGGCAGGGCTGCGCCAGGCCACCGACCCCGTGGAGCAGGAGGGTGTCGCCCGCGCGCGGGACCGGTGAGACCCCTGGGTGGGTGGGGGGCTGTTCTGGGGGTCCCCCCACCACGGGCTGGCTGAGAGGTGGCACTTTGTGACCCGCTGTGTGTCCCTTCTCAGGCTGTGCCAGGCTGACCTGGTGCTGGCTGTGCTGGATGCCACCGCGGTGCCCCCTGGGCAGGCGGGGCTGGGGGCTGCGCTGGGGGCCCTGCAGCCCCCCCTGGACACCCCCTGCGTGCTGGTGCTCAACAAAGCTGACCTGCTTCGGGACAACAGGAGTCCCCTGCGTGACACCCACGCCCAGAGCCCCCCTGTGCCGCCCACTGCCCTCCTCTCCTGCAAGACGGGCGAGGGGCTTGACCACCTCCTGGAGCTGCTGGTGCAGCAACTGGCACAGCTGTGAGTGTGGCAGGGCGTGGTGGGGGGACACCAACCCCCGTCCTGGCTCCGGGGGTGCTCCAGGCTGGTTCATCCTCCCTTTCCCAGGTGCGGGGACCCCCTTGGTGGCTCACCCAGCCTGACGCAGAGCCGGCACAGCCAGCACTTGGGGGGCTGCGCCATGGCGTTGGCGCGGTACAGGCAGAAGTGCCGGTATGACCTGGCGCTGGCGGCTGAGCAGC
This sequence comes from Grallaria varia, assembly GCA_013396735.1. NCBI lineage: Eukaryota > Metazoa > Chordata > Aves > Passeriformes > Formicariidae > Grallaria > Grallaria varia. The sequence goes on from VWZG01003059.1 coordinate 3,084, forward strand.
TGCGGCTGGCACGGCGGGAGCTGGGCCGCATCACCGGGCATGTGGGCACTGAGGACGTCCTGGACATCATCTTCAGGGATTTCTGCATCGGGAAGTGAGGGGGGACGCACTGTGGGGTCCCCCCGCCCTGGCTGCGGTGCCATTTGGGGACTCTAGGAAGGGAGCGCTGGGCTCTGCGTGCCAGGGATTAAACGGTGGTGCCTTCGGTGGCTCTGGTGGCTGTCCCCTCCCTGGTTCCCCAGGCTGGGCTCCTGCGTTTTCCTGGCTGGGGGGAGCGTGTCCCGAGCCCCAGACATGGGAAAAAACCACTGGGAGAGGCCCCATTTCCTGGCCTGGAGGCAAACAAGGAGCTGGAGAGGCTGGAAGGGAAAAGCCACCCTGGGTGTCCCCCTTGGGATGTCCCCCCTCCCCACTGTGGCATGTGGGAGCTCAGCATCCTGGTGGGTCTATCCCTGTGCCCCAAGTGCACCCCCGGCCCCAGGGATGCGGTGTGGGGGGGGGTTGGGACTCCTGGGATACAGCCCAAGCCGTGGGATAAATCCCAAACCATGGGAGGTGTGGGATCACCGTGCCCAGTCCTTGCACCCCCATGGCAGCTGCAGGCTCTGCCAGCCCAAAGGTGGGTGCCCCGTGGGACCCCCCACTCTCCCACCCCCCAGATGGGGTTCCCAGGCTCGGGAAGCATCTGGTGCTCCAAGATTATTTATAGTGGAGCTCCAGGAAATCCTCTGGCAGCGAATGAGTCCCCCCGGACCCCCAGCCGAGGTGTGTGGGGGCACCTGGGACAGCGGGAGTGACCCCTTCTGTCACCCTGATCCCATGCCAGCCTGGCACTGGGCACTCCCAGGGGCTGGGCTGTGAGGGGACCTGGTGACATCCCCCTCCCCCCAGGGCTGGGGAGGGCAGCAGGAGCATGTGGCTGCTGTTATCCCAGCATGGATGTGGCTTGGGGGACCCAAGTGGGACTTGGGGGACACAGATGTCACCTGGGGAGAGGCGAGGGGCTCAGAAAGGGGATGGGGACACACTGGGGGCACTACGTGCCGCCAAGGGGCTGGCAGGGAATGCCTGGCGTGCGGGCAGCCCAGCAGGGCAGGAAAAGCTCTTTCCACAGGAAGGAGCGGGAAATGAGGCCGTAAATCCAGGAGTGGCAGGCGGTGATTAATCACCACACTCGGGGGAGACTCGGTGGCCAAGGACATCCCGGCCCCTCGTCCTCGAGCACTTCCCACCCCAAAGGGACCCCATGTGAAGCCAGGACTGGATGTTCCTGCTGCCCATCCCAGCTGTGGCCTTTGCTCCCTCCATGGACGTTGAACCACACATGGAGCAAGCTGTGCTGGTGCTCAGGGCCGGCGGAATTCCAGCCAAGCACAGGGATACATGTTGGGGGGTCACGGTGGGGCTCAGGAAGGGGACAAGGTGGGGGGACACACAGCAGGGCTCGGGAAGGGGACAGGATGGGGGGACACTTGGGACTTGGAGAAGGGGACAAGGTGGGGGGACACGCGGTGGGGCTCAGGGAAGGGGACAAGGAGGGATGGGGATACACACCATGGGGCTTGAGGAAGGGGACAAGAGGAGGGTGGGAGGGGACATATGGCAGGGCTCAGGGAAGGGGACAAGGTGTGGGGGACACACAACGGGGCTCAGGGAAGGGGACAAAGAGGGATAGGGACACACATGGCAGGGCTTGGGGAAGGGGACAAGAGGAGGATTGGTGGGGACACATGGTGGGTCTTGGAGAAGGCGACAAGGGGGGCTGATCCTGGTGCTGCGTCCCAGTTGGGGTTTGCCATCCGTGCTGTGGGAAGCACCTCCTGGGCTTGTCCTGGAGCACCTCATCAGAGCGTTCCACACACCACTCAGCCCTTACCCTCTGTGGAGAAGGCAGGGTGAAGCCACTGGCACCCCTGGCACCCCCTGCCCCATGGGATCCTGTGCCAGCACTCCCCTCACCTGGAGTTCTTCAGATTGGCCGTGTACTGCTCCACCATCCTCAGCAGCTGCTGGATCTCCTCTGCTTTGCCTGGAGGGGTGGGGTGGGGTTAGGTTGGGCCAGGCTGGTCACCAAGGGGGGTCCCGGCCCCACAGAGAGGCCCCCCTGCTCCCTCCAGGACTCACCCATGTTCCCAAACACCCCCTGGCTCTTCAGATAATCGGCGTAGTAACCTGGGCTGGGGAAGGAGCCCGAGCGCCCGGCACTGCCCAGCACCCGCGAGCCCTGCACATCAAAGAAGGGGTTCATCTGTGGGGCAGAGGGTGACACTGGTCAGTGGTGACAGTGGTCAGCACCAGTCAGCAGTGACACTGGTTGGCGCTGATGCTTGTCAGTGGTGGCATTGGTCAGTGGTGGCACTGGTCAGTGGTGGCACTGGCTAATGGTGGCACTGGTTGGCACTGACACTGGTCAGTGGTGGTACCAGGCAGGGCCAGACACTGGTCAGCAGTGGCACTGGACAACAGTGGCACTGATCAGTGGGGGCACTGGTTGGCACTGGCACTGGTCAACAGTGGCACTGGTTGGCACCAGCATTGGTCAATGGTGGCACCTGTCAGTGGGAAAATCCACATGTAAGGAAAATCCACATGCAAAGCTGCGTTTGCAGAGGTGCCTGTGCCAAACAAGCCACACGTCCCCAATCCAACAGTGCCACCCCCAGCGCCATCTCCCATCCATTCTTGTGTGCCCGCGGGGTGTCCCCAAATCTCTGTGCCCCCTTTACCCACTCACCTTGGTGCCCATGCAGATGTTGAGCTGCTCCCGCAGGGACTCCACCTGCGCCACCGCCGCCTTCCTCTTGTCCTCCATGTCCTTCGCCAGCTGCTCTTTCTCTGCCTGCAGCTTCTTCCTTCCCTCCTGCCCATCCGTCACCTGCTTCTCCATGGCCTGCAGCCTATTCCTCAGGTCCTGCATCTCCCGGGAGAGCTGGACGCGATGCTGCTCCACATTCACATCGCAGGCGTCTTTCCTGATGTACCGGCTGTCCCGCTCCTGCTGCCAGCGGAAAAGCCCCTCCGTGTTATCCATGAGCCGCCGGAGCTCGTCCTCGGCCTCGCTGCAGCGATACTGTTTCACCAGGCTTGTGATCTGCAGAAAATTGTCATTCATGTCTTTCTTCAAGGACCTGCACTCATGTTTCAGCAGCTCCAGCTCGGTTTTGGTGAACTCCCAGCTGGTCCTGTTGGTCTTCATGTCCTCCTGGCACCTCTCCTGCTCCTGGGTGGTTTTGGTCAATGTGGCTTGTGTTTTCCGGCAGTTTTCCTCCAGATCCTTCTTGGATAAGGTGGTCTGGTCCAGCTGCCTCTGCAGTCGCAGCTTCTCGGCTGTGCAGAGAGCAAGGTACAGGGCGTGTGTCCCCCAGTCCCACCACATACCCCGGAGTGACACCCCTGCCTGGTGCAGGGAGTGGGGTGACCCCCCGCCCAGGGACCTGAGGGGTGCTGAGGGTCTCCAGGAGGGTGGGAAGGGGTTGCCCGAGGTTGGGAGGGGGAGTGTCTTACCACTGCACGTGTTGTTGATGAGGCTGGTGGTCATTTGGCACTCAACCAACTTTATCTGCTGGTACAAGAACTCCTGCAACTGAGAGGGGGGAGCAAGAGGGTCAGAACATCCCTCAAGGACCACTCCCAGGCAGCACCTTGTGGGCACCGTGAGGGCACCAGAGGCTGGAGAGGGTGAGGAGGTTGAAGAGGAGAAGGATCAGATCATCCCTGATACCACCTCACTCCCTCTGGACACTGGTAAGATCATCAGGCACTGGAGAGGGAGGGGATGAGGATGAAGAGGATGAGGAGGGGGATGAGATCATCCCATAAAGACCGCCCTCATACCACCTCACTCCCTCTGGACACTGGTGAGGCTGTCAGGCACTGGAGAGGGGAAGGGATGAGGATGAGTTGATGAAGAGGGGTCAGATCATCCCACAAGGACCCCCTGGCATCACCTTGTGGGTGCTGTGAGAGCACTGGAGGCTGAAGAGGGGGAGGATGATGATGATGATGATGAGGGGGGGCTATGAGATTGGAACCCTCTTGGCCAACCCCTCTCCAGGACATGGGCTGAGACCCCCGGGGACTGGGTGACGCACATCATCATCACCACCAAGCTCTGTCCCTGCACCATCTCCCCCATGCCTGCTCTTCTCAGTTCCCAGCACCCATGGGCGTGTCCCCCTTCCCTCCCCAGCGCTGAGGGGCCTCACCTGGGGGAGGTTATTGGGAGTCTGGGTGCTGTTACACTTATCCAGGTCCCGCTGGAGCTTCTGCACGGCGCCCTGCAGCTTGTCCTTGTCCTTGAGGGTGGCGTTGAGGGCACGCGTGAGGTTCATGTTCCTCGAGCCCAAGGTGATGATCTTGTTGTAGCGGTCCTGGAGCTGCTCCTCCAGCAGCCTCAGGTGCGTGTCGGTGCCCGCCTGCGCATTTCCATACACCATGAAGAGCACCAACCCCAGGATGATGAGGAATTGGATGAGGGAGGTGAAGAGGAAGATGTACTTCACGTAAAAGCCGCAGTCGCGCTTGGGTATCGCCTCCTTGGCCTCCAGACCAAACTTGGCCATGGCGAAGCTGCTCTTCTCCATCCCGCCGGCGCTCTGCGAGCCCCACCCGGCGGGACCCCCGCTTTCAAACGGGGCCGTGCTGGGGCGGGGCCAGCTTTGACACCGTGTTTATATATCTGGGTTTAATGTTTCCTTCTGCTGGGCTCCTTCCTGCCGTGCCGGATGCTTTGGACCTGCCGGGTTATCACAGTGCAGCTTCTGTTGGCAGCCAGACTATTGTTCGTCGGTGGGGGTGAAGGCTGGGACCCTCCTGCCCAGTCCCGTGTTGGTGCCCAGCGCTCTCCCAGCACTGTCTCCCACACCAAAATACCCACCCCTGGCACGGTGGGCACTGAAAATTCCAGGGAATGAGTCCCTGGGATGGGATAGGTTGGGGTGTGCGCACTGCTCGGGTGATGGAGAGGATCCCAGTGCCCACACCGGACAGCCCAGAGTGGTCCTGGCACCCTGCCCTTGCAGTGGGACGGTGGCACCGGTGTGCCCACCAGATCAGTGGCACAGAGGGGTGATGCTCCTGCTGGCCCTCACCTTGCAGGGAGGGGAAGATTGGGGTCAGGTCGTGGCTCGCAGATAGGATGGCACCAGGCTTGGTGGGTGATGCAGGGCCATGGGGCGAAGCCACCGTGGGAACTTGTCACCCCACAGAGCCGCCACCCTGCTGTGGGGACACGCCTGGGCTCTGTCCCCCAACAGGGGCATCCCTGGCATGGTGGCTCAGCCCAGCCAAGCACAGATGGGAAGAACTGCAGGTTTGCAGCCGTGTCCTTGTCCTGCTCCAAGTGTGGGGTCCCCTGGGGTCCCTGGGTCTCCCTGGGGGTGAGGGCTGGCTTGGAGGCAGACTGGAGACATGGATGGGGCTCAGTGCAGGGACAAGGGGTGACATCAGGCGTGGGCATCCGTGTGGGATGGCCAGAGGGAGGGGGCTGATGCCCCTTCACCCCTCAGTGCCAGCCACCACCAACGGGCTCTGGGGGTGCCCAGGTCCCAACCGCAGCCACTGTCACCCTGTCCCCATCCTGGGGGTGCCAGACCCCCACCATGACCATTGCCACTCCCGCAGCTGTGCCCGGGATGCTCCCCCAGCCCTACAGGATGCCCAGGCTGGGCCGGGGGGGCTGCAGGGGGGGCACCGAGGTGTGGGGCCCCGCCGGGCGCTGACCCCGAGCTGCTGGCTGTTTCCTGCCTTCTGGCTGCGCCGCCTTCCCCGGGGACCGGGAAGTGTCTGCGATGGCCGGGATGGTGTCGCTCCCGAATCCATTCTCAGCTACTGCTGTTTCCTTCCTGAGCTGCAAATAACTGTGAGTCACCCCCGGGTCCCCACCCCTGACCACCCCAGCCCCACCGAGGGGACTCTGCCGGACCCCTGACCCAGCCTGGCTGGGCCCCCACAGGCCTGGTGGCTTTGCCAGTCCAAGTGCAATTAGCCAGGCCCATTCCAAGGGCTCCCTGCAGCCCCCTGGGGTCACCAGGGATCCCGATGGGGCACCCAATCTCCCTCCACCAGACCCCACCTCTGCCCCATTTCCCAATAAACACACCAATTAGCCCTCCGCCATAATTAATCCATCCTGTGCCAATGGTTGGACCATGAGAATGCTGTTCCTAGACCCTTTCCCACACTAAACATCTCTGGGGCTCTGGGACCTCAAGGTTTGGGGTGTGAGAATGGAGCTTGTCCCCACACCCCATCCCAGGGAGCCCTGTCCTGGCTGGAATTGCCTCCCCAGGACACTTTCACTTGGGAAAGCACTGCCTGCCCCTTTTCCCAATGCCCCCCCTCAAGGCTGGGGCCACAGCGGGGGCACGGGATGGTCCCCGCCATGGGCAGAGGGGCCGGATGCCTGTCTGCCCTTTGCACAGGATACTGTGGCAGGAAAATCCAGCTTTCCTGGAAACCTCCAAAGGGGATCCAAGGATGCTGGGAAGCAACGGCAAAGCAGCAGCAGCAGCAGCTGCTCCTGGTCCCCGTCCTCCCCGTCCCTGCCTCGGCTCTGTGTCCCCTTGGGCACCCCAGGGTGTTTTTGGGTGTCCCTGGCAGAGGGACCTGGCAGGTGGTGGGAGAGGCTGGAGAAAGCCCTGGAGTGGAGAGTCCTGTTTTGGAACACAGTTGGATTTGGAGGGGATTCTTGGATTTGGGGGGACAGCTGGGCTTGAGGGGTACAGTTGAGCGCTTGGGAACAGAGGGACAGCTGGTGGCACAGGGAGACATCCTAGTGAGCAGCACAGCCTTTATTGCCCAAATACCTTCCCAGTCTTCCCAGTTTCTAGAGTGCTGGGAATGTGGCATTAACCCTCCAGGAGCTGATTCCAGAGCAGCTCTGAGCGGCCAGCGGGAAAACTGCCCCTTGGATGAGATGAAACTTTCCAAAAACTGGAGAAGTGACCCCTCTGTCCTGCTGTCAGGCTGCGGAGCTGGGATTGGGACACAGCAGGATCGGGACAAGCAGTGGCATCACAACAGGCAACAGGATTGGGATGTGGTGGGAGCAGGATACAGCAGGATTGGGATGCACGGTGGAATTGGGACACAGCGGGGTCAGGACACATGGCAGGACTGGGACATGGTGGGATTGGGACACAGTGGGATTGGGACACACAGCAGTATCTGGAAACAGTGGGATTAGGACACATGGCATCATCATGATAGATGGAAGGA
>VWZG01003059.1:17218-31140 GCA_013396735.1 Grallaria varia
TATGGGGGTATTAGGGGTATGGGGTACCCGGGATGGGACAGCACAGGGGCTGATGGGCACCGCTCTGTTGGTGCCCCGGGGGGGGTGCTCAGACACCCAGTTTGGGGGTAAAACCACTTTTCTCTGTATTATTGTATTGACTGTGAACTTTTTAGTAAATTGTAACTCTGACTTGAGTTTGGTTCATTCCTTCCACCAGCTCACCTTTAAACCAGCCTAGGGGTGTGAGAGATTAGGGATGTGGAGTGGGTGGGTTATGGGGTGTCTGGGGTACAGAGGAATTGGGATATGGAAATGGGATACCCGGGGAATAAACCAACTGGGATTCGGGGCTCGGAGCCACCTTGGGTGTGGCATAACCAGAGTGACACAGATCCCAGAACCTGGGCACGGAGCCCTGGCACGGGCGACCCAACCTCAGGGATGCTCCAGCTGCATCCCAGTGCTCCAAGCCAATGGTCACCACCTCACCTTCCTAGCCCTGGCTCCCGAAATAGCTGCTCCACTTTTAGCAGTTTTTCTTCTACTGCTTCATGTGATAGAAAAAAGCAATGTCTGCGAAATGAGAAAAACACCAAATATTTACCAAATTTCCGGGGGGGGGCGGGGGTGTTGTTGGGGTTATTTTTTTTCCTTTTTTTTTTTTTTTTNNNTTTTTTTTCTGAGGCAGTTTTTCGACATCTGGAGAATGAAAAGGCTCTGGCACGTTCAGTGAACTGTCAGCGAAAAGGCTTTTAAGATGTTGTTATTATTTATGGGCTGGAGCCTGAAGAGGAGCCGAGGCCAAAGGGTTCAAAAATAGCTGCAAAATTGGGAAAGGGATGTTTTTTTCCAGAGCCGACTCGTTTTGAACAGTGATATTGAGATGCGAAAGGCTTCAAAAATATATTGAAAAAGCAACTGGGAGAGGAATGTGCAGCAGCAAGGGCTGTCCCACAGCCGGCGCAGCAGAGCGCGCCCGTTCCCGTGGCATCCCGCCTCGGGATCGCTTCGGAAAACAAGTGTTAGGAGTGCTCCAGGCAGCTCCTCTCCAGCTTCCCGCTGTTTTCCCCCCAAATCCCGGCTCCTGGCAGCCCCTTTCCCGGGGAATACACGCGGTAACATCCCGCGAGGTCCCCACTCGGGGAGGGGTTGGGATCTCATGCCTCCGGTTTGTCCGTGTTGGAGGACGGTGGTTTTTTTATCCTGCTCCGGCAGGTTGTCCAGAGGGAACGCCGAGAGCGGAGCGGCGTCTCTTGGCCAGACGGCCTGGAATTCTGCAGCTGGATCCGGCCATGGCGGCAGAGACGGCGAGCTGGCACCTCCTGTGTCCCCCCGTGACTGGATGCACGGGGATGCTCCCGATGCCCAGAGATGCTTCAGTTTGGGGGCCCTGGGTATGCTCTGGATACCCAGGGGTGCTCCGGTTTGGGGTCCTCAGGGATGCTGTGGATACCCAGAGATGCTCTGTTTTGGGGTCCCCAGGGATGCCCCGATTTGGGGTCCCTGGGGCTGCTGTGGATACCTGGGAATGCTCTGGTTTAAGGTCTTCTTAGATGTTCCAATTTGGGGTCCCCAGGGATGCTCTGGATATCTGGGGATGCTCCAGTTTGGGGTCTCCAGGGATTCTTTGGTTTGGGGTCTCCGGGGATACTTTTGCTTGGAGTCCCTGGGGACAATATGGATACCTGGGAATGCTCTGGTTTGGGGTCCCTGGGGATGCTCCAGTTTGGGGTTCTTGGGGCTGCTGTGGATGTGCAGGAACGCTCTGATTTGGGGTCCCCAGGAATGCTTCGGTTTGGGGTCCCTGGAGACACTCTGGATACCTGGGAAAGCTCTGCTTTGGGGTGCCCAGGGATGCCCCAGTTTGGGGTCCCCAAGGATGCTCTGGTTTGGGGTCTCCAGGGGTGTTCTAGTTTGAGGTCCCTAGGTACAATCTGGATACCTGGGGATGCTCTGGTTAAGGGTCTCCTGGGATGTTCCAATCTGGCATCCCCAGGGATGCTCCAGTTTGGAGTCCCCAGGGATTCTTCCGTTTGGGGTGTCCAGGGATGCTCCAGGTCAGGACAGGGGATGCAGCTGAAGCTGGAGCCCTGGGCAGGATGTGGCCCCCAAGCAGGAGCTGCTACACTGGAGGAGGAGCTGGGCGGGGAGGGGACTCAGGGGGGCACATTTTGGGGCTCAGCAGCTCTGCACCGCCCCGCCAGCCCCCCTACCATGGCTTGGCCCTGGGAGGGGGTGGGGTACAGCCCGCCCCAAACCCCTCGGAGCTCCTCTGCTTTCCCCTTTCATCCTCTGCCCGCGCCTGTTCCCTCTCAGTCTGAAGCGTGGGGTTTTTCTCCTATTTTGGGTCGGCTTTTCAGCTGCTTTCTTTTATTATTTTAATTTAGACACTGTCATTATATTTTCCATTATTACAAAGAAAAGAAAAAAAAAACAAAAAAAGGGGAAAAAAAGGGTAGCAAGCGAGCGAGCAGCTTCCCAAGGTGCTTTCCAGCTCCGAGCAGCTTTTGTTCCTGGCCAGAGCCAGGACGTGCTCGTAGGGCACAGCGCGGTGAAACCCCCTTTTCCCCGGCTCCCACCTCCCCCTCTGGGGCTGGCGGGGGTTTTTGGGAATTCAGGGATGCTGTTGAAGGTGGGGGGGGACATCCCCCGCTGCGGGGGCTCCGACAGCTCTGATGCTGCGGGCACATCATCTTCCCGCCGCCGTTTGGGCTTCGGCCATCCCTAATTGCTGGGGCGGGCCGGGAGCTGCCGGCTCTGGGCTCCTGTTCCCTTCCCTGCTCTGCTATTCCCTTTTGGCGAAGGGCCGCGGGGGAACAAGAAGCAGCTGAGCCTCCCCTCCACCTGCCTTTCTTATCGCCGCGGCCAGGCCCTCCCCGTGCCCCCCTTCGCGAGCATCCCGTGCCCCCTGGCACCCCCGGAGCTCTCCCGGTGTGTTTCCATCCCTGTCTCTGCCTCCGGGGCACTGTCGGAGCTGGATGTTGGATGTTGGATGTTGGATGTTGGATGTTGCAGCTGGATGGACCCTCCCAGTGTTGGGCGTGGTGTTAAATCCACATCTCGGTCACTTCAAGACGCACGACGGGGACTTACGACACCCCATCAGTGCTGTGGGGGTCCCGAGGGGCTCCCTGTCCTATTCCCAGTCTCCCATTTTCCCGTGGTGGAGCAGAATCAGGAGCATCCCCCACGTCGAGCCCAAACACAGCCTTTTTCGCTCCAAAGCTCTTGTGCTGCAGAAATCCCCCCTGGGTTCTCCATCCCACAGCCTGAGGGGTCTCCATGGGAGTCCCCCCCGGGTATCTCACTCTGGAGCTGCCGTGGGGTCCCACAGATCCGTGTGCCAGAGGTTTCTGATCGAGATTAGGGAATTAGAGGCCGAAATATCCCAGTTGGAAACCAGGGATGCTCAGCATCGCCCGGAGACCAGGAGGGGCTGGGGGGTTATTTTGGTGCCTCACGATGGCACACGGGTGGGATGTGGGTCCAGCTGGTGTGGGGGACATTCGGGATCAGGACCAGAGCCTGGAGGGTGCAGGACCCTCGGGATTGGGAATTGTGGCTTCTGTTCCCGACCTGAGAGTCCCACACCCCGGGGGGAGCAGACAGAAGGGTTTGGGAGCAGCTGGAGAGGTTTGGGAGCGGCCGGAGGGTTTTTGGCTGCAGCCCCCAGCCCAGCCCCTGACCCCGGGCAGGTTTCCAAACCTCGGGAATGTGGGGCTGGGCTGGACACCCATCATGGACCTCCCGCAACCCCCGGCACGTCCTTATCCGTGTGCCCCCGGCTCCTTCTCTGGGCCGCTGGCATTGGGAGGAGTCCCTGCCCACCCCTGGGCTCTCCCCTACGCCCACCCATCCCCATTCCCGAGCCTAGAGAACGCCACGGCACGGCTGGCACCGGGATGGGATCCCGGGCCTGCCACCAGCCCCTTAATGTGCCGCTTTCTGCCTTTTTTTCACCCCGTTTTCCTTCCCGGCTCCATAAATAGCCGCGGGAGCCGCTTCCATCTGCCCTGCCCGCGCAGCACCAAGCCAAGCAGATGGTGGAAAACAATCCCGCCCGCTGGCATTCCCACTGCATCCCGGTCCCCCCCGACCCCACCCTGGCCCTTGGGATGCTGCCAGCGATGCCCACGGAGGAGCATCCCTCGGACTTCCTTAGGGAAGGGGGACGTGGATTCCTGTGGGGCGACTCCTGGCACCCAAGGCCAGGCAGCATCCAGGGAAAAACAGGGATAAATAGAATCCAGGGATGAGCAGCATCCAGGGACAGGCAGCAGCCGGGACAGGCAGTATCCAGGGATTAGAAGCACTCAGAGACAGGGAGCATCCAGGGACAGGCAGCATCCAGGGATAAGCAGTGCCCAGAAACGGGCTGCGCCCAGATTATTTTTTTTGGGGGGGAGGGGGGTGGGGAAGTGGGACCCCCGCGATGGAATCTCGGCATTCCGGGTGCCTCCTCCTTCCCTGTGCCGAGGCGTCGCCCACCCGACGTGCCGGCATCCGGCTGCGGTGGGTTCTGATCCCGGTGGGATGGGGGAGAGGGGCTGGGATTTGGCCGCTGGTTTGGCAAACGCCCCCCCCGCCCCCCCCGACGGGCCCGTGTCCCCTTTGATCCCGACAGCGGCCGCATCTAGTAAAAGGGTGGAAAAAAAGATGCCGCGCTGGGGCCAAAACGGGTTGTAAAGGGGAAGTGTTGCCCCGGGTTTGGCCCCATAAAAAGCCGCCTGTTCCATTACAGCATCCGCAGGGGCCGCGCGTGGGAGGGGGCGCGGGTGGGGACCCACCATGAGCCTTGGAGGGGACGGACAGACGTCAGCTGGACAGACACCTCCCGCCCCTCGCCCCGCGTGGGGTCACCCACGGGGTGCCCAGCTCCTGCGCTGAGGGCATCCCCGCGCGTGGAAGGAGGGGATAGTGGGCCGTGGGGCTGGACGGGACTCCCCCTCCCCTCCTGCCACGTCCCCCGGCCGCGGGGAGCTGGCACGGCGCCCCCCGAGCCTTCGCCAGCCCGGCTGAACCCGGCCCAAGGCAAACAGGAGCGGCCAGGACTGTGCTACCGACGGTGGGGCAGGATTTGGGGAGGGGGGGGACACAGCGAGGGGCAGGGGGACACAAATGGCTGCACCCCACCCCACCCCGGAGGAGCCCAGCAGTCAAACGGGTGTACACGCAACTCTATATTTCGTAATAAATAATGTACAAATCTGCCCCGTGGTGCCGGCGCCGCTGTCGGGGGGTCGCCGGAGGTGCCCGGAGCGGGGGGCAGGCTGGCACCGTGGCTGGAGGGCTGGCACCACAGGGAGGGCACCTTATCCGCGTTACCCTCGGGGTTCTGCCCCGCCAAACGCCCCGTTCCCTGGTGGCGTGCGGGGATGCAAAGGGCGCTGCCAGCTCCTGGCGCTGGTACACGGGCGCTCCGGAGCTGGCACGGGGACAAAGCGCCGGGCAGGGACCCCGTTCCCGTCCCAGCCCCTTCCCCCCTATTTGCTTCCCACCCCCTCTTTTATTCCTTTTATTTTTATACCCCGTGGGGCCGCGGCCCCGGGGCTGAGCACCAAGAGCTGGCCCGGGCTGAGGTGGCCCGAGGGCCGGGGTGGCACCGGGGGCAGCTGCCACCTCCCCTCCCCACGGGTCCCCACGGGCGATGGTCCCGCTCCACGTGTGTCCCTCCCCCGTCACCTCGGTCGTTATAAATGAGCGCGGGTAAAAGCGACGGGAGGGAAAAGGCGAGCGGGGCAGGGCCGGGGAAGGGGGCACCGCCGCGGAGGGGACACCGCGCGGGGGTCGCGGCTCTCAGGGCCGCCCCCGGAGCCGGCCCGGCCTCCGCGGGCTGCTGAGGGTCCGGCGGGTGGGCGTGGGGCCCGGGGCTCGGGCGCCGGAGGCGAAGTCCATCACCTCGGGGGGAGCGCGGCGCATCTCGGCGGCCCCCATCTCCCTGCGGATCTCGGCCAGAGCCTCAGCCGGGGCCGTCAGCAGGCGCCGGAAGAAGCTCTCCCTGCCCTCTGGGCGCTCCTGGCACGCGAAGGTGACGGCGGTGCCCGCGCCCGCCTTCATCTCCCGCGAGAAGCCATCGGAGGTGCCGTCGAAGCAGCGGCCGATGGCGATCTCCTTGGCCAGCCGCGGGTTCTGGTCTGTCACCGTGTAGATGCCGTAGTTGTGGCCCAGCGGGTCGGCCGGCGCCAGCATGGCAAAGGCGCCCGTGTGGTTGTTGTCGGCCAGGGGTGGGTGGCGGCTCAGGTAGTCACGCAGGAGCCCATTGATGGCCATGCGGCGGCAGCTGCCCTGGGGGATGACGGACACCAAGGTCCGGTCCACCAGGCCCTGGTCGAAGAGCATCCCGCTGCACTTGAACTCCACGCAGGCGGCCGAGGTACCGTCCAGCTGCGCGTCCCGCACGCTGCGTGCGTCCCGCAGCCCGTAGAGCTGCCCCCGGGTGCGGGGGTGGCTGCCCCCGACGTTCCGTGACCTCACCATGTACTCCTGCGGCCCCTCGATCTGCACCTTGATGAAGCAGGCGCGGAACTCCTGAGGGTTGGGCCACCACGACAGGTAGTCGCCGGTCCAGGAGGTCATGTCGCTCTCCTTGAAGGGCACCACATTGTACTCATACTTGTCCACCTCCACGCGGTAGAAGCGCAGGTGGTTGGCGCTGGCTGGAGCCGCCTCGCACTCCTCCAGGCTGCGGTAGGAGTAGACGGGCCCGTTGGTCTCGTCGACGTTGTTGGGGTCGGGCTTGGCCACGTTGATTTGGAAAGCCGTCTTCTTTAGGTTGGGGTCGTCGTGGTCCGACCGGCGGTAGCCCAGCTTGCCCAGGTAGGGCTGGGACACCCCGACGGCGTTGGGGTTGAGCTTGGGGCTGGAGGCCACAGCTTCCAGCTCCTCCCCGCCCAGCGTGGCAGTAACGTAGGCCGAGTAGGCGTCGGGGCGCTGGGCGTCGCAGAAGGCGGGCAGGCAGGCGCCGTTGGGTCCTGTCACCACACTGTCAAAGCGGCCCCAGGCCCGGGGGTTGCTGGGGTAGCCGGGCTGGGGTTCCAGGTTGATGAGGCTGATGACCACTCCTTCCAGCTGCTCGTAGGGGTTGAACTTCTCATTGCTGTAAGCCCTGACCTTGACGAAGCAGCGGCGGTCCTCCGGCACGTCCAGGTTGAAGAGGCGCCGCTCCCGGATCTCCAGGTTCCCCACCAGGAAGGTCCTCTCCTCCCTCTTCCTCCGGCCACCCCCAGCCGGGCGGAGGATCCCCTCCTCCTCCCACAAGCCGCTCTCAGGGTTCAAGGACCACAACTTCATCTTCTGCAGGTGCTCTGGCATCCACACCTGCCCCGTGTCCATCCGCACCTGCACCGGCCCCGTCTGCAGCGCCGCGCCACTCTCCCCTTCCCGGAAATCCACGGAGAACATGCCATAGGTGCGCAGCGGGACGATCTCCCCCTCGGCATTGGTGAAGCTGAGGTCGCTGGAGGCGGCACTGGCCATTGCCACATCCCTGGGGTCCAGGAAGGTGACACTGGCCCTGACGGTGCCGTTGAAAACCTCCCCGGAGGGACGCCGGAAGGCGCCGGCGGGAAGGACGAGCTCGCCGATGGGCTCCTGGCCGCTCGCCTCTCCCAGTGGGATGGCGTTGCTCTGGTTGCCGTCCAGCTCCACCGGCTCCTTCTTCCGCAGCATCTTGACCTCCTGGTAGATGCTGCTGCCGCGGCGGTCGAAGGGCAGAACCTTGATGGCATCCACAAACCGCTGCTGCCGGTCCACGAAGCGAGCCACCAAGCGCTGCGTGTCTGGCGGCACTTCGATGGTGAAGGAGCCCTTGTAGCCAGTGAATCCCACCTTCCTCCCGCCCAGGAAGATCTGCCCGAAGCGCAGGGGCTCGCCGGTGTCGGCCGCCGTCACCCGGCCCTGCACCAGGATGCGGGGCTGGGTGCAGGGCCCGCAGCCACACTCGGCCACCACCTTGATGGGCAGCAGGGCGCCGGCACAGGGGATCTCCCGCAGCTCCATCCTCCGCACCCCGCAGCACTGCCCCTTGTCCTCCCCACACCCTGCGGCGTCGGTGGCACCACCAGCGCATGGGGAGGGCAGGCACCGGCCTACGTTGTAGAAGCGGGAGCCGGTGGCATCCTGGGGGCACTCACCGGGCAGCTCCACCAGGCTGGACTCTGGCTCTGACCTGCAGCTTTGCTGGCCCTGGGCTGGGAGGCATGGAGGGCTAGGGGTTAGCAGGGCCAGGGCAACCCTCCCTGCCCCACAGCGAGCAAAGCCCACCCTGTTCTCACCCAGAACGGTGAGCTGTGCCGGTGCTGACCGGATGGCACCTGCCTCGGAGCTGGCTTTGCAGTGGTAGGTGCCAGCCTGCTCTGGTGTCAACCCCCGCAGTGCCAGGCGGCTGCCAGTCTGCTGCACCTTCCTCTCCAGCAGTGTCCCGTTGTGGTACCTGAGGGCATGGGGACGGGCTCAGCGGGCTTGCCCCCTGGGCCTGCTCTTCCCCAGTGCCCCCAGTGCCGGCTCACCAGTAATACTTTTTGGGCACGGGGGTGCCCAAAGCTTTGCAGCAGAAGGTCACATCCTGCCCGGCCTCCCGCACCTTGGCCTTGGGGTGCAGCACCATGTAGGGCTTCTCTGCGAGAGAGGAGACGTGGAACAGGTCATGGGCACTCCCCGCATTGCCCCCCACCTCCCGCACCCCTCAGAGTGACCCCTGGGGTGGTGCGTTGCCCCCCACCTTCCCTGCCATGCTCACCCAGCCGCCGCAGCCTCAGGTGCACCACAGCCACGCTGGAGCTGTTGGAGACAACGGGTGCCAGCGCCGGGGCGAAGCCCTCGCGGTGGGCACTGACGTTGGTGCCCGTGCCCTGGCACAGCCCCGTGGTGATGGTAAAGTGTCCATGGGCATCACTGCGGCCCAGCAGCACAGGCGGGCGGCCCTCCAGGTAGACCTGGGCATCCGGCAGTGCCGCTCCAGTGCCGGTGACGACGGTGCCCTGCAGCACGTGCTGCGGGCAGTCTGTGGCGAGGACAGAGCTCAGACCCCACGGGCACAGCCGAGTGGGTCGCGCGGGCAGGGGGGCACTGAGGAGGGAGTCCCTGCATCCCCGACGGTGGTACCTGGGCAGGGCGAGGGGGGACATTTCTGCACCTCGGTGGGGCGGCCAGTGCACGGGGTCTTCTTGGCGGTCCTGCAGCTCCGGCGCCGGACGCGCGTCCCAGTGCTGCCGCAGCTGTGGGAACAGGGGCCCCAGGAGCCCCACTCTGTCCATGCCGGCTCTGCCAGGGACACACTGGGTGGGAATCAGGCACCACAGGCCCCTCAGCACCCAGCCTGGGGTGGTTGTGCACCACGGGGGGTCCCCAAACTGGGATGCCATGCCCGGCCAGCCCTGGAGCTGGAGGTGGCTGGCTCCAGGGTATGAGTGGCATCCAGGGGCAGGTGGGTGCCAGCGGGGAGGTTTGGGGTCCCTACCTGGGCAGGGGCCGGCACTGCAGGGCCGGCGCTCCACGGCTTTGCCCTTGCACTTCACCTCCTTGAGCGTGGCCACCAGGCGGGCGTTGACGCAGCGGCGGGTGCGGGACTGGGAGCCGCTGGTGCCGCAGGTGCTGCGTGAGCAGGGGCTCCAGGAGGACCAGTGAGACCAGTAGATGTGCTCTGGGGAGGGGGAGAGGCCTTAATTGGGCACCCGAGGGGTGGGTGTTCCGGGGTAGCTGCAGACCCAGCAGCACCCCGTGGGATGGGGAGAAGAGGGTGATGGGCAAAAGGAGGGCACGGCGATGAGTGTGGACCCTCCTCCAAGGTGGCAGTGGGGTGTGGGGAGGTGGGACAGAGATGGGACAGAGGTGGGACACGGGTAGGACACAGGTAGTACACAGGTGGGACACAGGTGGGACACAGGTGGGACACAGGTGGGACACAGGCAGCACACAGGTAGGACACAGGCAGAACTCACCCAGTGGGCAGAGGAAGCGGATGTGGTAGTTGGAGCAGGTCTTGCCTGGGGGCTGCTCCTTGTTGATGCAGCGGAAGCCCTTCTTGGGGCTGGCGTGCACCACTTCGCCCACCTCCTCGGGCAGTGCCCACTCGGTGGTCCGTGCCTGGATGGCCACGGGCCGCTGGCAGACGCGGCCCCGGTAGTAGAAGCGAATGGCCTCCAGGCTCTCGTGGTCGCCGTCCCCCCCGGGGTGGTCGATGTTGAACCAGGACGTCCACTCGGCGCCTCTGCCTGGCACAGAGCAGGCCCTGAGTGCCCCCTAACCGCCCCCCGTGCCCTGGGGTGGCACCTGGGCACGGCTTGGGGACACAAGGATGGAGCACACAGGAATGGAGGGATGTGATGTGGGGATGTTGGGGAGCACAGGATGACGGGACCTTGGGGGGTCTCATGGGGACACTGCCATAGGGTGGGTGGCACAGAGTGGGTGTTGGCCCTTGTGGTAATCAGGGGGGGATGGTGGGGACTTGGGGACATCTGTACCTGCAGTGTCCAGGTCCAGGTCTGCCAGGTCAGGGGCGGCTTTCCAAGGCTTTCCCATCACTCCGCTCTTCCCAGGCTCCGAGTCGTTCTCCAGTGGCTCTGGGGGATGCCAAGGGTGGGAGAACCCCGGACCAGGGCACCCCATTCCCAGGGCACACAGAGGGCCCCTTGCCCAGCTGTATCCCAGTAGAGACGGGGACCCTGAGCTCCCCAGACCCCCCGGGAAAGGGGCTCAGGGCAGAATTTACAGCTCCATGGGGTGTCACAGCAGGTGACACTGCCTGGGGCACTGAGGACAGGCCACAGCGTCCTGGAAGACAGGGATGGACCCAGGGTTGTCCTTGGAAAATGCTGCCCGTGAGCTCCCAGCTGCCCCAGGACAGGCTCACCCATGGGGGGGTGATACAGCACAAGGACACGATCCCGGGTGTCCACACATCACCCACCACACCCAGCAAACTGGGAGGAAATTGGGGTGTGAATCCACAGCTGAGGTGTCGCTCTAGGAAGAGGGTGTCCCCTAGATGCCACCAAGCTGGTCACACTCATCCCACGGGGTGAATTCCAAGGGGCTGGAGACTCCAGGGACAGCCCTTCCCAGCTGTGGGGGATCCTGGGTGCTGGGGTGGGTGTGGGGAGCCCTGGCCCCTGGTGCATGTCACCCACGGGTGACACCCCAGTGCAGCCTGGACCACCACGGGCACCCCATGTGTGTGCAGTGGGCACCATTCCTCCTCCAGCAACAACCCTGTGGTGGGGTGACCTGACCCTGCCACCCCCTATCCCTTCCTCATGGAACCAGGGGACAACGGGACTCCTTTCAGCCCCCATTCCACGTGTGGATGGATTTTGTCCTGGGATCAGTGACATTCCAGCTCAGCCTCACACGGACACTGCCCTTGGCACCTGGAGAGATCCCCAGCTGAGCCTTCCTGGTGCCTGAGCATCCAGTGCCAGAGCTGGCTGGGCTGGCAGGGGCATGACATGGGATGTGTCCCCATCCCTGCAATGCCACAGTCCCGGGGAGGACAAAACTCCCAGAGCATCACCCACAGATGCCAGAGGGACCATCCAGCTGTGCCCATCCTAGCCGTGCCCACAATCCAGGCACACAACTGGCCCCAGCACATGCCACCATCCCTGGCACACATCTGGCTCCAGCACACACCACCATTCCCAGCACATACCATCATCCTTGGCACACATCTGGCCCGGCACACACTGCCATCCCTGGCACACACCGCCATCTGCTGTTCTGGCACGGCTGCGGCGCACACCACCATCCCCCGGCGCACATCTGGCCAGCACCCAGCCCCATCCCTGTCCCCATCCTTTCCCCCATCGCCATTCCAACCCCCAGGGAACGTGGTGCTCCCCATACCAGGGTTCTGTGGCACAGCTGCCCTTACCTGTGGCCCCTGCCCTGCGCAGGGTGGCGAGAGCCAGGAGTGCCAGCGCCAGCTGTGCCATGGCAGCTCCGGAGGGCACTGGGAGCGGGGCGGCTCGGCGGGGCTTTATAGGAGGCCTGTCCCTGCGGCTGCTGGCAAAGGCAGCGGCGGCCGGAGCCAAGCGGGGAGCGGGAGGGAGCCCTCCCCGAGCCGGCCGTGCCGCCGCTCCAGCCCAGGAAACCTGAGGGCTTGTTTTTGTAAAGCTGCTAAAATTGGATGCGCTCGGGAATGCGGAGGGAGGGAAAGGGGAAGAGGAGGGAGAGCCCGGGCTCGGGGCTGCTGCGGGCGGGCTGGGGCTCGGGGTGCCAGCGCTGCCCTGGCACTGCTGCCGGGGGGCATCGGCGGGAGCTGCCCTGGCACCGCTACCGGGGGCATTGGTGGGCACTGCCACTGTGGGGGCTCGGTGGGCACTGCCCTGGCACTGCTGTCGGGGGGTCAGTGGGTGCTGTTCTGGCACCACTGTCGGGGGGATGGTGGTCATTGCCCTAGCACCGCTACCGGAGGGATTGGTGGGCACTGCAACGGGGGGAGATCATTGGGCACTACCCTGGCACCCTGCCGAGGGTTTCAGTGGGCACTGCCCTGGTACTGCAGCCGGGGGGGCGCGGTGGGCCCCACTTGCGCCATGACCTGGGCGAGCAGAGCCCAGGTGGGGCTGAGAGCGGGCATAGCATCTCCAAACTGCCCCTCTGGGGTTTCGGGATGCCAATCACCCCGTGCCATGGGGGAGGACGGCGTGGGGACCCCCTCCCACACGTGTCACCCCTTCCCACCGTGTCACCCCGTCCCACACGGGTCACCCCCTATCCCGCCGGTGGGGACCGCAGGCGGTGGAAATCCTGGTGCATTCCCCGCATTCCCTGGAAGTTCGGCTGCACCGAGCCCCCCTAGGAGGGGGGATCAGCTTCAGGGGCTGCTCTGGGGTCACGAATGCTCCTCCGCTGGGGCAGGAGGGGATAGTCCCCAACGGTGGCTTGTCACTGTTAATGACAACCGATAGTGGGGGGGCTGCTCCAGCCACCCTTTTCTGCGGATTTTTGGGAATTTCAGCTATGGGGGGACGTGGCAGGGACCTCACGGGGCCCCGACAGCTGACCGTGTCCCCATCGGGGAGATCACATCAGGTCTGTCCCCAAGAACAGCTCCCAGGGGACACACGGTGCGGGGGGGTCGAGCCGAGACCCCGAGTGTGGAAGTGAGTCCCTAGCACAACGTCCCAACCCAAACCCCACAGGGATGGCACCTGGTCCCCAGAAAGACCCTGTCCCCTCCCCTCGTCCCCAGGAAGACCCCGATGAGGAGCCACCAGGAACTTTATTCGGGGGGTTCACAGGGCCACCACGCACTCGGTGCCCGGGTACTCGGGGGGGTTGAGCTCAAACTTCTTCTGGACGTCGTAGGGCAGGAACCGCCCGGCCACGAAGTGCTGGCGGCCCAGGAAGCGGCGGGCACACTCCTTGGGCGCTGCCAGGGACACCAGGACATCGGGGCTGATCCCGCCGCTGCTCCCCGACTCCACGTCCCACCC
Source organism: Grallaria varia (assembly GCA_013396735.1). NCBI lineage: Eukaryota > Metazoa > Chordata > Aves > Passeriformes > Formicariidae > Grallaria > Grallaria varia. The sequence goes on from VWZG01003059.1 coordinate 30,640, forward strand.
TGCGGGCACACCGAGAGAGGGGTGACCCCTTGGGGACACTCCGAGGGGGCAGGGGTGACCCCAGGGGACATGTCCCACCCTGTGAGGACACTCAGAGAGCGTGATCCCAAGGGGACACATCCCACCCTGTGGAGACACAGAGAGGGGATGAACCCAAGGGACACATCCCACTCTGTGAGGACACGGAGCAGGAGTGACCCCAAAGGACACGACCCACCCTGCGGGAACACAGAGGGAGGGTCACAGAGTGACCCCAAAGGCGACAACCCCCCACCTGGGGACACAGAGGGGACATCAGGGGTGACCGCGGGGGTCGAGGTGCTGCCAGCGGGGCGGGAGGGGAGGCGGGGAGGGCACCGGGAGGGCGGGCAGTGGGTTCCTCCTCGGGCACCGCCGATGCTCCGGCCGCGTCCTGGCTCCATGCGGGGTTTTTCTTGGTGGGGATTCACCGGCGGCCGTGCCAAGGGCTCCTGTTCGCTCCCGCGGCGTGGGGGGGGACAC
>VWZG01003059.1:40444-76570 GCA_013396735.1 Grallaria varia
ACCTTCGGCGCCGCCATCGCGGCGCATCCCCGATGACGTCACTTCTCCGCGACTCCCCGGCCTGGGGGGGCCCACCGCGTGAATCCGCCGCGAGCGGCGCGGCTTAAAAGGGCAACGCCGCCCGGCTTAAAAGGGCAACGCAGAGAGTGGGGCCCGCGCGGAGGTGACCCCCTCCCCTCCCCTCCCCTCCCAGTTCCCGCCCAACCCCAAAATCCTTGGAATAAGAGGCAGATCCCAGCGTTTCTCCATTTGTTTATTGCCCTTCCAATACTAAAACCTCCTCACGATACAATGATTGATTAATTATTGATTCCAGATCCTTCTGCTGTTGGGACTGTCAGGGTTTAGTGGAAAATAAGGATTTATTATTATTACTAATTTTGGGTTTATTATGGAAGATTCTAAGTCCCAACAAATCCAAGGGACAAATCCCACCCCGTGCAAAGGAGACAGAAAAATGAGCCAAAGTGGCCTTTTTTTAGGATGGGATCTCCCTAAATTTGCTCCACTCCACTCCCTCCTGCCTCCCAAATTCCCCATTTTCCATCCTGGGCCATGCTTTGGGAATTTAATTTTTCCTTAATCAGCCAAATAAAAGGTGCTAATTGGGTTTGAGATTCCAGAGGTAAAGGAATGATTCCCAAAATTATAAAATACCTGTAGAAACAAAACCCAACCCCAAATTCGCTGGAATTCCAAGATCATCCCAGAATTTTCCTCGTTATCCCAGCTGGAACAGCAGGCAGAGGAATCCCTGGAATACAAATCCCGGTGAAATCACCTTTCCCAGGAGCCGCAAATGCTGAGGAATGTCTGGATGGAAAAATAAAAGCTTCAACCAGAGAACAAACTAATTATACCCCCCCCCTTTCCCCAAACTGAAATCCGAGAAAAACCACACGGCTCCCAAATTCCAACACGGGACTCCAATGAAAATCCGGGGTTTATTTCACAAGTTGCTAAAATCTAAAGTACAACAGTCGCTTCCCATTATTTTGTCACTGGCTTAGAAAATTCCCGGCGTCGCGACGTCGCCCCGGGAGGGCTTTTTTTTTTTATGGCTTTACGGGAATCCCTCGATCCCTCTCCCCAGGAGAGGCAGGAGCCGGAGCCCCCCCGGAGCAGCCCGGGCAGCGAAGCCGTGGAGGGGCAGGAAAACGGGACCCGAGGCCGGACATTCCACCCGAAGGATTCCCGGGGCACTGCCGTGTTCCGACGGAGCGCCCGCGGCCAGCGGGGGGTTTGCCGGGCCAGGGGATTTTTCCAATGGATCCCAGAGCCCGCAGGGATCCAGGAATCCCAACGGTGATCCCAGAGCCCCAAGGGATTCGGGAATCCTGAAGGGAACAGCAGTCAGAATAAACCCAAGATCTATTCCTAAATTTGACTCTAACTCCCCTCCTCCAGAATTCCCAAGGATTTCCCCTCCAGGACAGAACACCATGATAGGAATACTCCGTTTAATGGAGATTATTTTGCCTGGCGTTTTTTTTTTGTTTGTTTGGTTCTGGGTGTGGGTTTCGGTTTTTTTTTTTCCTTTTTTTTGGTGGGATTTTTCCTGCAAAAAGGAGAACAGAAGGATGAGAAGGAGGTTTGGAAAAACGGTATTGAAGTGTTGGAACAACTACTGCAACCTGAACGAGCCCATTCCCACAATTCCCAATGGAATTCTGATCGAAAGGGAAAGCCTTTCTTCCGGAATTCGCACCCGGATCTGCTCCAGCCCAGATTTATCCAAGATTTGGCAGGAAGGCGGATGCAATAAATAAATCCTCCCAATTAACCTGCAACATTCCCAGATCCACAGGGGATAAAACCACGTCAGAAATGGGATGGATCTCAACAGCCTCATTCCATATTGGATTTGGGGTTTTCAGCCTCATTCCATGTCGGATTTGGGGTTTTCAGCCTCATTCCATGTCGGATTTTCCCTTCCAAACAAATCTCCCCCCTCTCAACTCCTAAAATAGCATTTTTGGGGTTTTATTCCAAATTTAATACTAAAAAAAACCACTTTTAAGTCAGGACATACAAACTTGTTTTGCTTTCCGGTTCCAAATCTTAAAACTAAAATAATTCCAAATTACTTTAAGGCTTATTTTAATTATCCCCAGTGGGCTGGAATTCCCATTTTGAAGCTGCTGATGGGATACAGAAGGGTTTTGACACCATTTTTATCACATTTAATTTTATATTTGATCTTTCTGTCCCTCTTTCATTCCCCTTTTTTTTTTCCAGGATTATCCAAATTTGTTCCCCAACACCAGAAATGAAGTGGGAGGTTTGTCCAGGTTTCCCAAAAAAGGCTTTTGGATTTTAATGTGAGGAATTTTTCCTCGTGTTTTTTCAACCCAAAGGGACTTTTCCAGGGGGATTTAACAATGATTAAACATCGGCATCAATGAGGGGAAAACGCGGGAATTCATAAGGGGGAAAAAAACCCACAACCCCCAATCCAACCAAAAAATTCCACACAGGGAAGGGACTGAACCTTTTCCATAATATCAAGTGCAAAAGGCAAATGCACTCCAGTTCTCCCTCCACATTCCTGATCCGAACCAGCTCGGAAGGAACAGAAACCTTCCCATTCCACCCCAATTCCTTCTCCATCCCCTTCAGATCCCTTTGGAAAACAAAATGGGAGTCGAATTGGAATTCCGGGGCTTTTATCCAGCAACGAATCCCAGTTTGAAAAACCAGGGGGTTGAAAAACCAGGGGGTTGGAAAATGCCTAAACCTTGATCTTCACCCAAAGAGGGAAGGGGGGAAAAGGCTGGAATTTTGTCACTACACGATGGGCAAATCCGAGGGGGATGACCCTCTGAAATTCTTGGATTCAAGTTTTCCATGTCCCGGCGACCGCTACGAAAATAAACTCGGCTCCGAGCAAACCCCTCCCCCTTTAATATATAGATTTATAATTATATATATAGAATTTCCCAAATAATTCCCATCAGCACTTCCTTCCAGCACTGATATGCAACGCAAGTCGTAAGGCATGGAATTCTGCCACTTCAATCCCACTGGAACTCGGGAGAAGCACGAGGAGGAGGAGGAGGAGCAACGAAGAGCAACCGGAGCTGCTGGATTTGGGATTATCCCGGGAACAGCCGAAGGCAGGCAGGAACCACCCGGCCTGGAGCGGGATGGGGATGGATAGAGGAGCATGCTTGGGATGCCTGGAAGAACTCAAAGGGATCACGGAAGCCCCCAAGGTGCTGGGAAGGGCCGGAATTCCCAGCGGGAATCACCGGAGGGAGGACCTGCCAGCACCTCCCGCTCTCCCTGATTGCATGCAGCTCCTGGAATTCCTGTTCTTTCAGGTAATAATCCTCAAAAAAAAAAAAAAAACCAAAAAAAAAACCCAACCCAATAAAAAACCAACAAAACAAAACCAAACCCAAAACCCCTCCAAAGGGGAAACGATCCCCAACAGATTCGCTTTGGAGTCTCCGGGAACGTAGGAAAGGCCCAACTGCTCTTCGCTGAATTCCAAAGACCCAACCAAGGGTTTTTTTTGTCTAGTCAGAAAATGAGGTTTTTTTAAACTACCAACGGTTCCAAAGTCGATTATTCCAAACAGAATCCAACAAAAGTGAGAGACTCCCGCATGATTCCCACCTCCCAGAAAAGTTTGGGTGGCAGCCAATCCCTCGGGAAAAGGACCACGTTTGCACTCGTTTCTTGTCATCACCAGAAGGGAGATTTTTGGGAATATCGGGATGTGTGGCCTCCCATCCTGGCCGGAGGAGGGGCAGGGAAGAGGAGCAGCCACAGACTCGGCTCCCTGAATGCGGGATGGGGCTGGAATTCCTCTCTCCCGGAGTCCGAGCCAGCGCCGCGGGCCTGGCGCAGGATTTGTCGTCGGGCACTGAACCCGAAGGCAGAGAAGTCGCTGAGTCCTTTTGTGCTGGTGACGGAAAAAATCCAAACTAAAGAGAGAAAGCAAAAAAAAAAAAGGAAGGAATTCCTCCCCTCCCTGCCAGCCTCCGTCGGAATCCGGGCCCCTCCAAGGGGTTGCTTCTCTCGGCAGGGACGAGGAGTGGTCTTCTTGCATCCTAGAAAGCCTGGGGCATTATCCAGCTGGGATTAAAGCAGATTCCACGGAAGTGTGGTATAAAAAGGATGGCAGAAAACAGGACGAGTCTTCCCGGGCATTATTTCCACGTGGCCGACTGTGGGATGGAGCGGGGCGGGATCATATCCAGGAGATACTCGCGCTGCCGCTCCACGGCCGAGGCCGATTTGTGCACGGCTAAGCCAGGGCTGACGAAGGGCAGAGCCCCACCTGGGGGGACAGGGAGGAGAGGGGAGAGCGGGAGTCATGGAATGGCATGGAAAAACAGGGAAAAACGTGCTTGGTGCATGTGGGAAGGGGGAGGGTGTCAAAGCAGGGACTGTCCTGGGGCAGGGAGGGAAGGTCCAATGCCTTCGGGAGGTGGGATGTCCCTGAATCATCCCAGTAAATGGAGGAAGGTTTTGAGATTAGAAAGGAGGATTTGGACACTCTGGAATGAGGATCTGAGCTCTGGGATGAGGAAATGAACTCTGGGAATGAGGATCTGAATTCTGGAATAAGGACCTGGACATTCTGGAATGAGGAAAACAGTTTTTCCTTGGTTTTACCACCTGGTGGCACCTTTTGGTGAGGCCAAACCACACCAAGAGCAACAATTTTAAGAACAAATGCTCAGTATCCTCATTTTTTCCAGGCAGGAAATCCTCCAGGGAAAAGGAATCCCGATGAGAAAACCCTCTTCCAAATCCCTGGAATGCTGGCAGTGGGCACAAGGAGCAGGTTCGGGGGCACACGTACCTGTGGCCAGGGGTGTTTTCTTCCAGGCGGCTGCGCTGCCCTTGCTCCCAGAGCGCTCCACGTGTTTTCCTGTCCGGCTGCCCAGGGATGCCGAGGGGCTCTGGAGCTTTGGGGATGGGCTGAAGGTGTGCAGGACCCCCCGGGAGGCTCCAGCCCCTCGGGACATCTGGCTGGAACTCTGCCAACATAGGGAATACCAGGATCAGGGCTCGGAGCCTGGAGGGACACCTCGGAGATCCCGCTTGCCTTTCCTGGAGTCTGGAATTCAGCGCTTGAGCTTTGGGATAAAAGAGTCTGGATCCCCTTCCCCTACTGCCCCCAAGGCCAAGGCTGCTTCTCACCCAAATAATCCTGGGATTCCACCAGTTCCCCCTAAAAACAACCACAGGCAGATTTTCCCAGTTCACAATCCTGCCCTGCCCAATCCTGCGGCTCCATTCCTTGTTCCCAATCCTAATGCTCCCCTTCCCCATCCCTAATCCCACCAATCCCATCCCCATTCCCACCACTCTCACCCCCAGTCCCACATCCCTACACTTCCACCCCCAATCCCACTGCTCCCACTCCCAATCCCACATTCCCACCCCAATCCCACACCCCTAACCCCCATTCCCACCACTCCCACTCCCAATCGCACATCTCCCCACCCCACTCCCCCATTTCCCTCCCTGCTCCCGCCCCTCTCCGGCGGGTCCCTCACCTGTTTGAGCGCGTGGTGCTGTGCCAGGGGCTCGGCCTTGGGCTGCGTGGGGTTCTGCTGCAGGATGCGCTGCTCCATCTCCTGCTCCTGCTGCAGGGCCTTCACAAAGGCCGCCTTGAGGCGCGTCGTGTGCTCGGCCTTCAGCGCCTTCTTCTGGCTGGAGCTCATGCACGTCTCGCACATGACGCCGCCGTTCTTCTCCTCCCGCCAGCGGCACGTGAAGTCCGTCTGGCACTGCGCGCACACAAAGGGCTCGCGGCACAGCGCGGGCACCGACGCCTTGCCTGGGCACGGGGGGCACGGAACGGCACGGGGTGAGATGTGGGGGGCACCCAGAGTGGCACGGGGGGATCTGAGACATGGGGAGGGACACAGAGCGGCACAGGGAGGGATTTGAGATGTGGGGGGACACCCCAGAGCAGTATGGGGGGGATCTGAGATATGGGGGGACACCCAGAACAGTATGGGGGTATTTGAGATGTGGGGAGGAATCCTAAGAATCTGAGATATGGGGAGAGGACCTCTCCAGAACAGCACGGAGGGATCTGAGATGCAGGGGGACACCCAGAGTGGCACAGGGGGCACTAAAACACTGAAGGACACCTCAGAATGGCACGGGGGGGCTCTGAGACCTGGGGAGGGACCCCCAGAACAGCACGGGGGGCTCTGAGATATGGGGGGACACCCACAATGGCACAGGGGGCTGTGAGACACAGAAGGACACCTCAGAATAGCACAGGGGGGGCTTTGAGACATGGGGAGAATGTGGATTCACACATGCTCAGCTGGGATCCTGGCGGAACATTTTGTCCCTTTTCCAACCTTTGCCAAACTTCCTGATTTCCTCCCCTAAATCAATAAACTCCTGAGAAACAAGCCCACGCCTTATCTCCTGGATGTTCTTACAGAATCCCACAAAAAAATACTAAAGCCACATTCCCAGCAGATCCCACAGCTCCAGGCTAGGCTTTTCCAGGTGAAAACTCTTCCCCCTTCTCCCTCACCTTGAGTTTCCAGCAGGTTCTGCACGACTTCCTCCAGGCCCACCAGGTAGATGAACTCGTTGTTGGCAGCGCTGGGCAGGAAATTCATCTCTGGGGCGGGAGGTTTGGGAGGAGGGATCTCCAGCAGTGTCTTCTCCAACTGTTTCCTCAGGGCCAGCTTGGCAGCTGCCTGCCTGCTTCCAGGGGATTCTCCGGAGCCACCCAGGGATGCGCCGGGAGTGGCGGAGTTGGCCTGGGCAGAGCTCACCGTGGTACCTTTGATGGAGGTGGGGGAGGCCTGGCAGGAGAAGAGGGCACGGCTCAGTCCCAGACTGGGACTGGGGGGGGTTCCATACTGGGAGGGGATGGTGTGTCTGGGTTTGGCCTCCTGGTGTAGGAGGGGTGTCAAGGAGGTGGAGTCCACCAACAGCAGACTTGGAGACGGCGCCAAACAGGGGGGCACGTTGATCTGCTGGAGGGATGGGAAGGATCTGCAGAGGGACCTGGACAGGCTGTAAAGATGGGAAGGATATGCTGAGGGAGCTGGACAGGCTGGAGAGATGAGAAGGATGCAGTGGGATGAGGTTCAACAAGGCCAAGTGCAGGTCCCACTGCCAGATGGGATATTGGGAAGGAATTCCTCCCTGCGAGAGTGAGGAGGGGCTGGAAAGGATTTCCCAGAGAAGCTGTGGCTGTCCCATCCCTGGAAGTGCCCAAGGCCAGGCTGGAGCACCTTTGGATAGCGGGAGGTGTCCCTGCCCATGACAGAGGTGGCACCGGATGGGCTTTAAGATCCGTCCAACCCAACCCATCCTGGGAATTCAGGCCGGGATCAGGCCGGGGACGGTGGGGACTCACCTGGGGGATGTTGACGAGCAGGCTGGTGTTGGGCACGTTGGCCACGCGGATCAGGCCCTGCTGGATGATGCGCTGGCCCTGGATCTGCACGCTGGGCACCGACGCCCGCGGCGCCAGGAGCAGTGGGGGCGGCCCCGTGCTGGAGTGCTGCCGGATCGTGTGGATTTGCTGGGAAGAGACGGGAAGGGGATCACGGCATGGCGCCACGGAGGGCTGGAGAGCGGGGAGGGGAGTGGGATGGGGTGGGGGAGAGTGGGAATGAGGCCGGGGAGGAGGGCGGAGAGAGCCTGGGAATGACATCCATGTCTTCCCATTTCCCTCCCAAAAGAAAACAAGAAACATGAGGAGATGCTCCTACATGAGCTCACCACACAGTGGCCCCAAAAATCCCGAGTTTCCAAATGAAACTCCTTCCAAAACCACATCATGGCCAAAACATCCCAAATTTCCAAGTGAACCTCTTTCCAAAATCACAGTATGGCCCCAAAATCCCGAGTTTCCAAGTGAAACTCCTCCCACAACGTGGAATTTCGAGCCCGTTTTGTCCCAAACCCATTAACCAGTGAAATTATTTCTCAGCGTGACATTTTTTGCCCCCCCGTAATCCTGTCCCTGCGGAAGAGCTGAACAAAAAGACGGGGATGCAAAGCTGCTGAAAAGGCAGGAAGAGAATTCCCAGGGATCAGTGAGCCAGGGATGAAGGGCCGGACTCACCTGGGCCCCTCGGACCAGGGGAGGCATCACAATCTGCGTGTTCTGCGGAGTTCCCAGTTTGGAAGACGCCTGTTGTCCCCCCCGGACCAAGGGAGGAGGGATCACAGTGCCAGGGATCCGCGTGGAAGAGGTCTGGAAAACAGGGAATGGTCACTCTGTGGCTGCTGGGATGGATGGGCAGGATGGATGGAATGGAAAAGCTGGAGGGCAGGAAGTGGCCAGGCTGGATTTGGTGCGCTGAGTGCCCAAAAAAAAACCATCCCCAGAGAGTGGGAAAAAGTGTTGGGAAGTTGGGAAAAGGGGGGATACAAAAGGCTGGATTCAGGGAGCAGGTGGAGGTAGCCAGGGAAGTAAGTGGATTGGGATGGGGAAAAAAAGACAGGAAAATGGGAAAGCTTTAGAAAAAAAAAATCATGGAAAGGAAAAGGAATCAGTCTGATGGAGTTTGGGAATGTGCTGCCTGAGCTTTTCAATCCCCAAAATCCCTCCTGATGCCGGACCAGGGGACGTGGAGACATGGCAGGGACAGTCCTGGGGACATTCCACGCTCCTCCTCCATGAGCCTGAGTAGCTCCAACACTCCTCTCATCCCATTCCTGGTGCTTCCCAAAGGTGCTGCTCCCCCTCCTTCCCAACATGACCATCCCCTGGGAACGAAACCCAGGGAATCTCCCACTTCCCTGAGCAACACACGGATTTGGGCAGGTGGGAAGTTTAATTCCTTCCCAAATGAATCCTAAACGTTCCCTCAGCCCCTTCCCTGGAATAAAACCCAGGAATTAGCAGGTTTTACACTCCAGAGGGGGTCAATGCCCCCAAACTGGGCAGGATCAGCTCTACTTTGGGATTTTAACTCCCAGGCCTCTGCTCTGCCTGAGTTTCCTTGGCTGAAGGTTTAACTCCTGGTCCAGTTCCTCTGGAAGTGTTGCCTGAATCCAAGGCAAGGGATTCCTCCAGCTGACACTGCTCTGGGTTTGGGAATGTCTGGGAATGTCTCCTACACGGGGAGCAGATCCCCCCCATCCCTCGGCTCCAGCATTCTGGGGGATCTCCAGGTGAAGAGCTGCCTTTTTCCATGGGAAAACACTATGTGCTAAAGCACTTTGGGAATCTGGTTCCAATTAAATCCCCAGGAATGTCTGAAATCCCAAAACCAAATGAGCCACTGGATTCAAGAGGGAGATGAAGTTGCCAGATGCCAACGGGCTCCACTTTTTACTCCTTCCACAAGAATTCCCAATGTTTGATTTAGCCAGACCCAGGATCTTTCCAATCCCTGTGTGCCATCCAGCCATGAAGCCAAGAGAGAATCCTGGGATTCCCTCAGCAATTCCATTAAGAACACAATTCAGCCTCTGGATGCTGCCCCAAATTTTGGATGCCAGCATATCTTTTCTCCAAAGAAATGTGGATTGGGATGATCAGCTGGAAAACAAACCTTGGGAGGTCTCCCATCCCTTGACAAAGCTCGGAGCGGGAGTTCAAAGAGGAAATTCCACCTGGCTGCAGGGAATGAAAGCCTTGGGAATGTTTTCCTTGCCCTGTGCACCATTCCTGTGCTCCTCAGCACATGGAAAACATCAGGATTCCCTCAGCTCTTCCACTGGGGGCACAATTCAGCCTCTGGATGCTGCCCCAAAATTTGGATGCCAGAATTCCATACCCTTTCTCCGAAGAAATTACCAGCAGAATGGATTGGGATGATCAGATGGAAAACAATCCCATCCCATGACAAAGCTCGGAGTGGGAGTTTAAAGAGGAAATTCCATTTGGCTCCAGGAAATTAATGGGATGGGAATGTTCTCCCTGCCCTTTGCACCTTTCCTGTGCTCCTCAGCACATGGAAAACCTCAGGATTCCCCCAGCTCATCCCACTCAAGGCACAATTCAGCCTCTGGATGCTGCCCCAAAATTCGAATGCCAGAATTCCATCTCTTTTCTCCAAAGAAATGTGGATTGGGATGATCATCAGGAAAACAAACTTTGAGGGGTTGCTTCCACATGAGATCTCCCATGCCATGGCAAAGCTTGGAGTGGGAGTTCAGAGAGGAGACCACCTGGCTGCAGGGAATGAAAGCTACGGGAATGTTTTCCAGGCCCGAGTCCTGGGAGCCTGTCCCGCCCCACTGACCTGGAGGGAGGGTTTCCCAGCAGGAACACTCTGTGGGCCCCGCACCAAGGGCGGAGGGGTGACAGCGCTCCCAGAGGAACCAGCGGGCTGGAAGAGGAAAAAACCAGAGAGAAAGCAGAGGAATAAGGCTGGAAGCAGGAATTACAGCAGGGAAGAGAAGGGGATCCTCCACTCCTGGGCTCTTCCACCCCTCCCGCAGCCCATTGTGTCTCCACAGGCTGGTTTAACGGGAATTAGGGAAGCAGGTAGGAGATTAGAGCAGGAAAGTCAGAGTTTATCCAGCCAGGGGGGCTCTGGCTCAGCTGACCCAGCCCGGAGCCTTTCCCACCACTGCCCTTCCCGGGCTCCAGCACCAGGAAAAGTTGGAAAGAGTTTAGGAAAAAGCCTTTGGATATTAAGGAGTTCGGGATTTGTTTCCCCGTTATTCCAACATCTGGAGCTCCTGACTCTGCAGAGTTCAGGGATGCAGGCCCTTGCTTAGGTTTAATCCCACCTACGGAATCACTTGGAATTCTGGGAGGAGGTGCCAATAAACCACCCAAAGCAGCCCCGGGAGCTGTCTCAGCACTCCCTCCTGTTCCCAAAATTCCCCCAGCCGGCAGCACAGGCTGGCACACGCAGTGGGTTCGTTGCCATTGTTACAGGTAATTAAATTTAGGGAGCAGCGTGGGGGGTTCACACCCCCTCACATCCCAAATTCCTCTGCTCTCCTCTCGCCAGCTCCACCTCCAGTGGGAGCAGCCCAGGGAACCACCACTGTGCCAAAAATCCAGCCTTTTCTCCAGAATAGTTTCAAAGAGCTCCCCCTGCCCAGCCCGGGATGGGTGGGATGAGGGGTGGGAAGAGAAGGATGGGCAGGGAATCAGGATGGGAAGGCTGAGCCATCCCTGCCAGGGGCTTCCTGGAATGTTTTGGAGCATCTGCAGCTCAGGGCAGGCTCAGCTCTGGAACACCCGGAATCCAGAGCTGGAAATTGAGAGCTGGAAATCTAGATCTGAAATCCTGATCTGGAACCCAGACCTGGCATCCCAACTGGAACTAAGACCTGGAACTCAGACCTGGAATCCACACCTGGGTTCTGCCACCAGCTCCCACAGCCTGGGGTCCAAACTCTGGAATTCCCTGTCACCTCCAAGGATCTCCTCTGAGTTATTCCAGCAATCCCTACATGCCCCATCCCTGGAAGTGTTCCAGGCCAGACTGGACAGGGCTTGGAGCACCCTGGGATAGCAGGAGATGTCCCTGCCCACAGCAGGGGGTGGCACTGGATAGGATTTAAAGTCCCTTCCCACCCAACCCATTCCATGATTAAGGACTTGGAAAGTTTATATCACATTCCACAGGGAATGGCCACTGCCCCAGGCCTTTAAAGCCCTCCCTCCATTCCCGGAGGTGGGAAAACCAGGAAAATCCCCACCTTCTGAGCCGTGGTCTCCTTCTGGATTTGGCTTTGCCGTAACTTTTTCAACAGAACAAGTTTTGCCTCTTCCAAGCGAAGCTCTTCCTTGAGCTGTTTGATCATCCTCTCCCGCTCCTCCGGGCTGCTCTTCTGCAGGGAAAGCATAGAAAACAGGGAAACGGGAACAGGGAGAAGCCAGACAACCCCCCCAGGTCCCAGCAGGAAGTGCCAGCATTGTCATTGTCACCTGTGTCTCACTGGCAGGGGGGGAACTCAGAGGGGGAAAAAACCACCTCAGTATTTTAAATATTTGAGTATTTTTAAAATATTTGCATTGGAAAAAGAAGAGGAAAAGGTTTAAATGAGGGGCTGGATATAAATCTGTGCTGGGCCACATAGAAAAGTCAACTTTGGAGCAGGTGGAGTTCTAAAACCTGGAAAAATCCTGAGGCTGAGCCAAAGGCCATCAGGCTTTGACCACGATTCCCTGCTTGGAAACCCTTATCAATCCACATCCCAGAGGTCCCCTCAGGAGCCTCCGGGGGAGCCAGTGGGACACCCTGGAGCATTCCCAGCCCCAGACTCACCATCAGGGCCTCGGTGTTGGTCTCTTTGAGGGCTATTTTGGTGAGGCCGTTCATGCGGGGGCTGGAGGGCTCGTTGTCGGACAGCACGATGACATCGGGCGAGGGGACCCTCTTCTCCCGCTTTATTTCGCTGGGAATGGTAAGGAAAACACATGGAAGGAGGTGAGAAAACTGAGGAAAACCAGAATTCTGTGCTGCAAGGCTGAGTTAGCAATGACTTTCCCCCAGGCAAGTGTCCAAGGCCAGGCTGGAAGGGGCTTGGAGCGACCCGGGATAGTGGAAGGTGCTCCTGGCCCATCGTGGAATGGGATGAGCTTTAAGGACCTTTCCAACCCGAACCATTCCACGATCTGTGATTCATCCTAAATCTCTCAAATCCTGAATGAACTGGACAAAGTAAGCTCGATCCCTGTTTTCCTGGTGGATCCCGAGATTCCCAAGGCAAAGGGTGCAGCCACAGCACGGAGCAATCCTGGAATGGGTTGGGTTGGAAGGGCCTCCAAATGATCCAGTTCTAATTCCATCGGCAGGGACACCTTCCCAGAGCAGAGAGGAATTCCTTCAGATCCAGAGCTTTTCCATCTGCCACTTCACTCCCCTTTGGGCTCTCCCTGCACATCCCATCCCGAAAATCCAGGGATGAACAGGGCATTTGCTGCTTCCCTTTAATTTTAAAACCACATCCCCAGGTTTTCCTTTTCCTTCCCCCAATCCAAGGATTTGTGATTTGTGGCTTTTCCCACACAAGTTCCTGCATCTGAAGGAAATCCCACACCAGCCATCCACACTTATTCACTTATCCCAAATTCAAGCACTTTTTGGCATTATTTTCCTCCTCCATCAACACCACGGAATTATTTTCCACTTGGAATACGGGAACGCTGTGACAGCCTCAACACAGATGGACACATCCATCAGAAATCCATGAAATCCTGGCTGTCTTCCAGGGATTTAACTCTTTATTTGGCTTTAATGTTCCATATTTGAGTGATGGCTTCACCTTCCACCTGAATTCCTGACAATAAATCACCTGCTGGCTTCGTTCCCACAGGAGAACTGGTCGGATCACCTTCGGCACCAGGATCTGGGATTTTGAACTGGGAATAGAATCCCAGAGGAAGGTTTGCAGGGGTGGGAAGTTCGGCAGGAGGGTCATGGAAAGGGGACATCCAGGTTTTCTGTGCCACTCCAGGGCTGGGGAAAGGGCCCACGGCAGGAATTTTAGGTGGGGGTGGTGCTTGGGGGAGAGAAGTGGGAAAAAACCTAAGGAATAAGTCGAGGAATGTCCTCTAGAGGGCACAGCGAGCCTGGGAACTCCGGGCATCCAAACTCCGAGCGGCTTTCAAATTTAAGTGGCACAGCTGAAGGATTCCCAGCTTTTTCCCCGCATCTGAACAGGCTCAGGTGGTTCTTAGCTGGCATGGAACTGGGTCGGGACAAGGTGAGCTGGGAATGTGCTGGGAATGCACCAGGAATGGGCAGGTGAGCTGAGCTGAGCCCTCTCCAAGAGCACACGGAGCAGCTCTGGGACAAGGACTGAGCCTCCCTGGAGAAGGAGGGACTGATTCCCACCTGGAGGAGGAGGGACTAATTCCCACCTGGAGCCAGGCACTGGCCACCCCTACCCCCAACTTCCAGTTTAAATCCCTAATGGAAAGCAGGGACAAGCTCCTTAAAACTCCACGAATCCCCCAACCACAGGGATCCCAGCAGCGTTCGGGATGATCCAGCCCTTTCCTGGAACACTTCCCTTTCCCCCTCCGGCTGCTCCAGCAGCTCCACCCTCAAGCCAGGCAGGGAACTGGGGAAGGGGCTTTCTTTGGCTCCAGGTGCCAACTTGGGGACACCTCGATCCCGCTCCGAGCACGGCGGGAGCGTCCCCGGGGACATTCCCGGGAGCCGCAGCTGCCACCCCGCAGTTCCCACGGTGGCACCGGCGGCAGCGGGGCCACTGTGGGGGTCACGTGGGGCCTGACGTGCCATGGCCAAATCCATGGAAACTGCCTGGCCAGCCTTCATTTTGTCATCTCCGGGAGCGCCGGGATCAGGTGCCTCCAGAGAAAATGGAGCGGCCGGGATTGGGGGGCAGCGGAACCCCCCGAGGGGCAGCTGGAGCCCGGTGAGGAAATCCAGGAGATGTGGCAAAAGAAGGGATAAAAAAGGTGCCAGGAGAGTCCTGGAGCAAGCTGTGGAGTCCTCCTGAAAGGTGCCATACAGCTTTTCCCGGGATGCCACGAGGAGGGAAATCTTAATCCTGAGGGAGCTGAACAGGGACGGAGTGACAAGGGGACACACACATGGGTCTGGCTGTCGGCAATTGGATTATCTTGGAAAAATGCTATGGGAAGGAGGAGGAGGAGGGGGAGTGCCTGGCACGGTGCTGGCCTGGCATCCTGGAATGGCTCCCATGGAGGGAGCAGGAGGGCCCTTGGGGCAGGAATGGGCACCGGGAGCTGCTCCAAACACGGCCCAGTAGCCCATGGACCACAGGCAGGGCTCCAGGAGCAGAATGGGATGGGGTGGGGTGGCATGGGGTGGCATGGGGTGGCATGAGATGGCACGGCACGGATGTCAATCTGCCCAGTCCAGGCAAACAGCAGCACCAGCCTTTTCCAGATAGATCAACTGCACACCTGGATCAGGGATCCCCCCAGCACCGGAAAAGGGACGACATCCCAACAAAGCCTCTCTGCAGGATCAGGATCCCACATCCTTCCCAAAAAACCTGCCCAAGCTCCTCTGGAGCTGGAACTGATTCCACATCCATGACAGCTCTGCAGTAAATCCCGTCCCTTGCCCAGCAGAAGACCGGACCAGGACTGTCCTTCATCTCAGGACTTCCCCAAATCCCCAGGATTCCCATTTTCCGAGATCCAGAGGATATCCCTGACAACCGCGCTGTGATCCAATAAAAGCTGCGACAGCAACATCCCGAGTTTTAAGACCAAGTATTCACCCAAAAAACGACCACATGGATTTAGGACCAGCTCTGGTTTCCTCTCCAAGGAAAACCCTCCTGGAAGTGGGACACAGGACAGTTCCAAGGATCAACCACAGCAACGCTGTCGGCTCCGGGCCAGGATTTGCATCCAGGGAAGGAAGTGGCAACTCCAGAAACACATCCCAGAATTCCACAAAACAACCTTTCCCTGCCCCCCCAGGAATTCCCTTCCCTCCTTGGTCCGGCTGGGGGTAAAACAACCACCCCAAAGGAGACGTTTCCAACTGCAGAACACAACGGGAATCTCCCCACATCCCGAAAAAACATGGCTCCCAGATGGGAATAATTTGGGAAAACCACCCTGATGTTCCAACCTCTCTGCTCAGCAGCCATTGGGAACATCCCTGGGCTCAACAAAGACCTGGACCCACCCTGCCCTCACTTTCTGTCCCGACCCCTTGGATTCAGAGCGGGAAGATGGAAGCAATTCCCGAGGGTTCCACTGATGCTTTTCCAGCACCAAAATCCGACTTAACAGAGCCCTTGAAGAGAGTCTCTGTGAGGAACCAAACTCAGATGTCCCGAATCCCAAAATATCCTCCCAAAAAAGCCCAGGATTCCTCAAATATCCTCTTTAAAACTTCAGATGGCACATCCCGCAGTTCCAAAGTGTCCTGGGGCATTTCCAGCAAAAAAACAACCAAAAAGCTCCTTTCCCATGGGGACAGTGAGTATTGAAGGGAAGGAGACAGTCAGGTGTGGCTGAATCCAGCCTCGGAGGTTTCATTCCATTTGGGAAGAAGAGGAATTCCAGTTTGGCCTCAGAGATTGATTCAATTTTTGTGTGGAATTCCCTTTTTGTGCAGAATTCCCTTTTTGTGTTGAAGGTGAATTCAATTTTTGCCCTCAAGATGAATCTAATTTTTCCCTTCAGGACGAAGATCCATCCAAAATCTACCCTGAGCTGGACTCCACTTTCCCAACGGATCCACCTCCTGCCAGAAGGAATTTCAAGGAACTGTGACCAAGGAAGATGAAGTTTAAACTTAACACATGGGAGAGGGGAGGGAAAAAAACGGACATTGAGGAATTCCTGGCTCTGGACTCTCCCTGATGGATGGAAGAGCTCCTGGAAAGAGGGAACATCCAAATATTCCCAGTCTAAAGCTTAGTCTGCACTTCCGAATGTGCCTCTTGTGTTCCCTTATCCAGAAATACTTGGCAGGGAAGGAAGACAAACAAGGAAAGAACAAATAAGGCACTGGGGAATTTTTATTCCCTCCTGGAGATGTTTTATCTCCGGGAATCAAAGGATTGCAACGGGTCCAGGGATGGGGATGGGAAATGAAGGAAAATGAGGTGGAAAAGGAACTTTAATTGACCTGAATTTGGAACAAAACATGAAATTCCACCCAGGAATGAGTTTGGTCATGATATCCTTTAGGACAATGTGTGGACGAGGGCACAGACAAACTGAAAGGAGAGTAAAATCCCTAATTCCAGGGTTTCTAATGGAAAAGAGAAGCCCAGTGCTCTTCCTTGGTCCCAGTAAATGCCAGTAATGGGAAGAGCTTGCTCATTCCACACCAGCTCATCCCATGGGGATTGATAACACACTCCAATTTCAGGCATTTTTGAACTTCTAAATGCAGGTCTGGGATAATCGACATGAGCTCCCAAAACCCAAGGCTTGGAGGGAACAGCAGGGCCAGAAGATTTCTGGCTGAATTGGGGAAAAACACCCAGAATCCGGGTTGGGAATACAGCGGGAAATTTAGAATCTGGATTTAAAGTCACATCTGTGAATCCACACGGCAGAACCTCCTCCTGCCCATTCCTGTGTGTCCAAGGAAAAGCTTTCCACCACCTTTGGAGTAATGAAGTTCTCCAAAGGGATGAGGAACTTTGGATCTGTGTTTTCAGGAGTTAAAATTCACTCGTTTCCAGAGACTTTTCCAAACCTGCCCTGCAGACACAGGTGCTCCATGTCCACAGCATTCCCAGTGTCAAATCCCACCAGCAGGTCCCACTGCAACTCCAACTCTTCTGCTCGGACAACAGCATCCCGTTATTTTTCCTGGATCACAGCTCAGCTCCCAACACTGAAATTTCCACCAGGAGCTCAAAACAAATCCTCTCCAAGGCTATTTGGGACAGGGCTTGGAGCAACCTGGGATAGTGGGAGGTTTCCCTGCCTGTGGCAGGGGGTGGAAAGGGATGGGCTTTAAGGTCTTTCCCAACCTGAAAGGGATTCCACGATTCCTTTTTCCATGGAAACCCATGTTCCTTTCCCTGGCTGCTCATGGAAAGCCAGGAAGGAGCTGCTGGATCTCAGGAGAAGAACCATCCCCATCCAGCGGCAATTCCCTTCACCTCCAGCTCCTCCCCACCGACCCCATCCCAGCGCTCGCGGCGAGGGGAGGAATAAGACGAGCCCTCACCCCCCTTCCAGCCAACCCTCGCCATCCCGAGCCATTCCCGACTCACCTTTTAGAGGTGCTCATGTCCACGGGCTCGTCCCCTGTCTGCACCTCCACCTTGATGGTGGCTTTCACCTCGGCACTCCTCAGCAAGCCCTGCACCTTCCCGGCTCCGGGCTCTGCCCTGATCCTCATGTCGCCCTCGGAGTTCAGCTCGGCGCCCAAAAGCCCTTTGTCCATCCTGAGTTTCTTACTGTCCACATCATTGGGCGTCACATCGCGCTCCAAGGCTCGTTTCTGACTCCGAGTCCTGCATGTTTCCTCCGTCATTGTGAGCTCCTGGGGGAGGGGGAGGAGGGCAGAGGAGGCATAAAAGGGGTTAAAAAAACAAACAACATAAAACCCCACCCTGACTTGGCCAAAAATAATAATAATAAAAAAACCCCCTTCATTTCAAAACGTTTCAAAACAGGGCAAAGTGCAGCCAGTCGCTGCTGCGGGAAAGAAGTTCCCGAAGAGCCATAAAAGCATTGCCGGGGATGTTTTATCTCCCGAATCCATCGGAGTCCGGAGCGACTGAGCCCCGGCATCGCCGCACTTACACTTTTTTACATTCGGCAAAAAAACCAAACAAACGGGAGAGCAAAACAAGAACCGCGCACACAAACCCTCCCTGAGCGTTAATTGGAAGCGCCCAGGGAAGGGGGGGGTAAAAGCTCCCTGGAATTAAAGCTCCCTGGAATTGCAGCACCCTGGAATTGCAGCTCTGTGGAATTGCAGCACCCTGGAATTGCAGCTCTGTGGAATTAAGGCACGGGAGAACATCCAACTCCCCCCCCCGACCCTTCTACACCACGGAGTTTGGCTGTGCCCCAGGAGGCAGGAGGAATGTATGTATTTGCCTGCCACGCAAATCGATGCAATTAGGGAATTCCTGATTAGGATCTCGCTGGGATGGCTGCCCTGTGCCTTCCCTTCCCGGGCACCTGAGCCCCACGGGGCGTTTCGGGAATCGCTGCCATTGGAACACTCAACTTGGGACTTTCTGCCCTGCTGGAGGGAGCCAGGCCAGGCTCTGCCAGGCGGAGGAGGAGGCTGGGCTGGGGGCAGAGCCGGGTTTAAGGGCCGGGCTGGCGGCAGGGTGGGCTCCTGGGGGGCTCGGGCGGTACCTGCGGCCACCCATCCGTGGGACGCGGAGCTGAGTCAGGCTTTGATCCCATGACATCACTGGGCTCCACATGACCCTTCCCAGGATGCAGCCTGAGAGACAAAGCACTTTCCAGAAACCAGTCTGAGCCGGCAGCGGGCTCACCCCAGCACCCGGGCAGCCGGCAGCCTTCCTCCTCCTCCTCCTGGTCCTCCTCCTCCGTATTCCATCCTCCTCCCCATCCCCTTCCTCCTCCTCCCTATTCCATCCTCCTCCTCCTCCTCTTCTTCCTCCTCCCTCTTCCATCCTCCTCCNTCCTCTTCCTCCTCCCCATCACCATCCTCCTCCTCCTCCTCCGAACCCACTCGCTCCCCAGGGACACCACTCACCAACTGGGCTGGCACGGAACACCACCCTCCCCCCAACCTCCCCGATTTTTAACTAATTAATGTCATTAATTTATTCATTTTCAGCGTTCCTCCCCCTCTTTTAAAGAGATTTTTTCCCTCTCGGAGAAATTTTCCCCAGATATGTTTTTGCCTCTCCTTTAAAGATTTTCCCCATTTTTTAAAGGGATTTCCCCCCCACCCCCTTTTAAATATACTTTTCCCCATCTCTTTTTTAAAGAGATTTTTTTTCCCCTCTAAGAGATTTCCCCCTCTCTATTAAAGGGATTTTTTTCCCTCTCAAAGAGACTTTCCCCCCTCTTTTAAAGATACTTTTTCCCATTTCTTTTAACGACACTTTTCCCCCCCTTCAAAGAGATTTTCCCCTCTCATTTAAAGGAATGCTTTTCCCTCTCTTTTATGAAGATTTTTATCCCTCTCTCTTTGGAAGAGGTTTTTTCCCCACTCTCTTTAAAGACACTTTTTCCCTCTCAAAGCCACTTCCCTCTCTCTTTAAAGAGATTTTTCCCCCACTTTCCTCCTTTTAAACTGCATTTCCAGGCTCTGCCTGACACACAATAGTTCCCCGAAGTGTTGGAAATGTTTGGAGCAGCCAGAGATTAACATAATTATGCAACGTAATTAAATCATAGCCCCCCACCACCCTCCTCCCCTTCACCCGGTCACATCCCACGCTGGAATTGCTGTGGAATTGGGGTGAAGTGACCCCAGAGTTTCCCTTGGATTAAATATATAAATATATAAAATATCGTTTGGAAGGGGAACACAGCAAAGCCATGGCCCTGCCCACCCTGAATGGAGCGGGGAATGGTGCAGAGTTTGGAATAAAGACCAAAAAAAGGGGATTGGGACACAGGGAAGGTGATTTGGGAAGGGATTTGCAGCTCCCCGGGCTGGGCAGAGGGAGGGACATGCTGGGGCAGCTCCGAGTGTCCCCCAATTCTTCCCACTGTTCCCAATTATCCACTGTTTATTTGGGCTCCAAAATAAAACCTTCCTTCCACCTCTTCCCAATTCTCTTCCAACTCTCCTATCTCTTCCAAATCCCTTCCCACCTCTCCCAAACTGTCCCCTCCTTCCAAAACTTCCTCTCCACCTCTTCCAACCTGCTCTCCCACCTCTTCCAAACGCGCCATCCACCTCTTCCAACCCCTATCTCTTCCAAAACTTCTCCATCTCTTCCTAAATCCTCCACCTCTTCCAAATCTTCCAACCCCACCCCTTCCATACCCCCCCTTTTCCAAGCCCCCCTCCATCCCTTCCAAACCCCACCAATCCACCTCTTCCAAAACCCTCTCCCAACATTTCTGGCAAAACAAATCCAACCTGGGTTCCTCCCATGGAGCTGGACCTCCCACCTGGAAAAAACAGCTTAAAATCCTTCCTTTCCAGGTTTTAAGTGGAATTTTGGGAGGATTTTTCCCTCCCCCTCTTCGGTGCCTTTTCCCGCATCACCTCCTCTCCTGGAATTCCTCTCCAAGCAATTCCCATCCAGCCACAGGAAATCTGTCCTTTTTGGGAGCCCAAAGCAAATCCCAACAATCTCTGCTCTCCCAGCACCACCTGGAAAATTCCAGTGGAAGGGGGAGAAATGGGAAAAAAAGGGGGAAAAACTAAAATTCCCCAATTCCAGAGTAGGGTCAGACACATTCCAGGCCTCTCAGGAGTATTTTCTACAGATTTGATCCCAACTTTGCTGCCCCGAGGATCCCCCGGAATCCAGCAGGGACTGCTGGACACACCAGCCTTGGAACTTTCCCCACAAGGTCTGGGAATTCCTTTCTCCCAGCAGGATGTGGAATGTTCCCCTGGGAAGTCCCTGTTTGACCTGAGCTTGTTCTCCAGAGATGCCACAAGTGGCTTTTCCTTTCCCTGTAAACTCCTGGAGTGAAACAACCTGGGAAAAGCCCTTTAAAAGGAACACTTAAAGGAATCAAATCCCTCCCGGCGTGTCCGTGCAGCGCCATGAGCGTTCCCATGTCCATCCCTAAGGACAATCCATGGCAAACACGATCCACAGGAAAAAGGGCACACAGAGTTCACGACCTTAATCCCGGAGATATTGAACAAAAATAAACTTTAAAACACCAAATTGAGGACTAATTCCAGCTTGGAGACAC
Organism: Grallaria varia; assembly: GCA_013396735.1. Lineage (NCBI taxonomy): Eukaryota > Metazoa > Chordata > Aves > Passeriformes > Formicariidae > Grallaria > Grallaria varia. The sequence continues at coordinate 61,668 of VWZG01003059.1, forward strand.
TAAACTCGTGCCTGGGCAGGGGGAAAACACCCCGGGAAAACCCACAGGATGGAAAATCCACCTGGATAACCACAAATCCATGTTTTTCCTGGCTGGAGGGAGCAGAAAGCAGCGGGGCAGGGAGGGCTGGAAGGTCACTGGGTTATTTTGGGGGCTGCATCCCCGGGAAAGATGAGTCCCGGGAGCGCTGCTGCTCATCCAGCACCGGGAATGGCTGATCCCGGCGGGAATGCTGGGCCTGGTCCAGCCATCCAAGGGTTAAGTGCTGCCATTTCGGTGCCATTCCCGATATGTCCATTAAGGGAGTTACATAACAAAATGGCAGCGCTTAACCCTTCCCTGGCCGGGATTCCCTCTGGATTCCCTCTGCTTCCTGACCTGGCCCGAGCTTCCCGCCCCGCGCCTCCCGCTCCCAGCTCCCTTTGGAATTCCTGCTGGAATGATTTCCCCAGTCTCAGGGAAACACTAATGGCCTGCTGAAGGGTTGGAAAACCTTGTAATTCCCAAGATTCAGAGCCCACCCCCCCTCCCCGCTCCAGAACTCGCCCTCTGTGCCAGGAGCGGCCGGAATCCAGGGAAGTTGCCTGGAATCCGGGATGTTGTCCAGAGGGATGCACCAGCATCACTGGAGGGGACGGCAGAGCTGGGAAAGGAGGGAGGAAACGGGAGGAAAAACGTGGGATGCGACAACCCCCGGAGTCCCCCACATGGTGCCGGAGCCCGAGGGGAGCGTGGGAAGCAATTCCAGCCGGATTCCCATGGGATTTGTGTGGACTCACCTTAAACCCGCCCGTGAGGCCGGGCTTGGCTCCAGGCTGGAGGCTGAGCCCAGTCTAAGGGCTCGGGATAACCTGAGGAGCATCCCAAAAGGAGCTCCAAGCCCGAGCTGGATAAATGGGAAAAGCTGCCACCTGGAAAAATCCTCCCCTGCTTCACTGGGGTCAAAGTTGAGACCACTGAGGGGAAATCATGGAATGTGCTTCCCAGTTTTGTGGGAATTCAGAGGAGTTTTCACCACCAAGGGGGGAAATCCTAATAAAGCAACTAAAACTGGTTTCAAAAACAAGAGGTTTTCCCTCTTAAACACTTCTCCTGATGTTGTTATTCCTCACTTTTGGAGCATCCAGCCCTAAAATGATCCCTCGCCAGCCCTGCCACAAGGGCACACATCCCTGGAATCCAGGGATTCAGGAATGAGCGGTGAGGTTTGGGATGGAGCCCCTGGGAATCCAACAGGAGAGAAAATCCAGGAGCAGAATTCCCACCCCTTTCTCCCAGCCAAGTATTCTCCAGGAACATGGATGTTAATTAATCATTAAAAACTATTTATCCACTGTTTATTTGGGCTCCAAAATAAAACCTTCCTTCCACTTAAAGGGCCACAACTTGATTGAAATTTTTTATTGACTGGACGATTTAAATATTAATTGTTTGATTTAAATAATAATTATCCCATTTAAATATTAAATAACCAATTTGAATATTAAATGGTCAGTTTAAATATTAAATAAGAGCTTTGCAATCAACCCCCCCCCCCAATCCCAATTAATTCCTGATGTTTATTAAGGGAGGGATCTGAGCTGGTTCATTGATTTTAATGCCAGAGCAGCAGAATTTGCATATTCAAATCCTCCCTCCCAACCCCCATGGGTTCTGCCAGCACTGGGATAACCAGGGAATTCCTTGGAATCCTTGGATTTTTAAATTGCCTCTCCCAAGGCAAAGATTCCTCCTCGATCCCACCGGAATTGTGCCGTTCCCCCTCGGCACCACCACAGAGGGAACCGGGAGAAGGGGATGCAAAGGCGCCGAAGGGAAAACCTCAATTCCCAAGGAATTTCCTGATTTCCCCCCACTGACATTCCAGTTTTTCCAAGGAGAACTTGAAAATGAGATGAATTTGCAGGTTTGCTGTTCTGGGGTCAAAGGGATGTTTTTGAGGGCTGGACTTTCAGTCACCCTGGGAGGGATTTCACCTGAATTATCCCTCAAGTTTTATGGATCTATTTTTGTCCAAAAATTCCCGGGCAGGAATTCTGGCAACAACTGCCCGGGATTTTGCGTTATCCACGAAAATCATGGAAGATGCCTCAGTGTGGAGTGTTCAACACTAGTCTGGGTTTATACATTATTTATGTATTTACTGCAGGAGGTGGTGACTCCCTGGAAAAGGGCAATTCCAGGGATTTCCATGACTGTGGTCCCAGCAGGATCCTCACAGACCCCTCCTGCTGCTCTTGCCCCTCCGACTTGACTGGACTCTATCGGGAAGGTATTCCCATGATTTCATCCCCCTTTTCAGCCTCACAGGTGGAATTCCTTGGCAGGATTTGGGGATTGTGACATAGACAGTGGTAAATCCCAGGAGCTGTTGGTTTGCACTGGGACACGCCGAGCGGGAAAAGGGAGGGCTGGAAAAGCTCCAGAGTGATCCTGGAATGTCCTGGGCTGGGAGGGAACCACAGGGACACCCCAAAATTCCTGCCTGTCCTGTTGTCCAAAGGCTCCTGGAGCTCTGGCAGTCCTGGGGCCATGCCCACTGCCCTGGAGCCTGGTCAGTGCCCACCACCCTCTGGGAAGGACCTTTTCCCGATATCCATCCCAAATCCCCCGAGATCCATCCCAAACCCATGGCACAGCATTCCCTGGATCCCATTCCTCATCACGGAGGGGACATGAGAGCTGCCCCTCGGCAGGAGCTGCCCCATCTGGGCCCTCCTCAGACCCTTCCCAGCACCAATTCCTGGAGGAAAAATCTACATGTTGGAAAAATCCCTGAATTCCTGCTCGGGAAATGCAGCATTTGACACCACATGGGACAGGTGAGCTCCTACATGGACAGGTGAGCTCCTAAATGGACAGGTGAGCACCTGCCTGAACAGGTGAGCTCCTGCCTGGACAGGTGAGCTCCTGCCTGGACAGGTGAGCTCCTGCCTGGACAGGGTTCAGCTGCAGCTCCTCTCTGGCTGTTCCCATTGCTCCAGAGCACCTGTCTGAATGCCATTCCCATTCCCAGTGCCTCTCCCTTTCAGGGATTGCACAGGTGATCCCAACGCTCCATGAGTCTCCAGCAGGAATTCCTGTGCCTGTTCCTGCTCCTCCTCCTTTTCCAGCCCAGCCAGATCCAACAGCTGCCCAGCTCCAGGGAGGTTTCCCTTCCCTGTCCATAAATCCAGGAGATTCATCCCCTTTGGAGCACTCAGTGCTCCAGGGAAAGGGACTTTTTTGGGAAAGGCCCAGAGCCAAGTTTGATCCCAGAGCTCCTCTCCAGCTCCTCCTTGGCCTGGACGAGGTGGGAGCTGAAGGTGTAGGGCACAATTCCCCGTTCTCAGCCCAGCTCTGCATCTCCAGGACTGCAATTCCAGCCTGTGCCGCATCGGACACTCCCATCCCATGGGATTCCCAGCTCCTTACCTGTCAGGGAAGGTCATGAGTTCCTGCTGGGATCCTGACGGGGCCGAGCAGCAGAAAGGGACGTCCTCGAGGATCCTGAGGGGACAGAGAGGAGGGTCAGGACACCCAGACAGGCACCACTTGATCCCAAAAACACGTTCCCTAGCGGGCCACTCATCCCAAATCCCATGGAATGAGGGAAAAACTGCATCCCAGTGTTCAGGGAAAGGAACTGCAAGCCAGGCTTGGGTTACTTAGTGTGGATTTCCTCAGTCTTTGCTTCCCACATCAGCACTCTGAGAGAAAATCCATCACCCAACACCTCCGGCCTGACCCAAACTCCTCCCAGAACCAACATTCCCATTCCCGAGTTCCCCTTTGGGAGGACAAGACCTCCAAGGCCTGAATTTGTCACTCCTCAAAAGTCTTAAAAGCAACTGCTGAGCCCATTCCCCTTTTTATTTCTGGGATAACAGCAGCACATATCCACGTATCCATGAAGGAAAACCGCTGGAAGACACATCAGGAAAACTACCTGGAGAGCCAATTCCGGAAAGAAACTTGTCGCTTTTAACAGGCCCCAGACAACCCTAAATTATTAATTTTACTAATTATCCCAACACAGCCAACGAGGCAGTGTCTGCCCAGCATCACAGTGGGAATGCCAGGACGGAAGGGAAGGAGCTGCCTTGGGATGCTCCTGGCTCAGCAATTCCACGTTTGCACTTCAGTGGGAAGGTTTAAAGCCAAGCTCAAAGTGCTGCCTAAACAGAGCTGGAGGTTTGGGTGGGTTTAGTCCAGAGAGGGGATACCATCAATCCATAAACACCTCCAAGGGGTGTCCAGAGGACACTCCCAGACTCTTCCCAGAGCCAGGACAAGGAATAATGGCCAGGAACAAGAACTCCTGTCCATGGCGGTGGCAGAGCCTGGAATAGCTGCCCAGGGAGGGTGTGGAGTCTCCTCTCTGGAGACATCCCAAATGCCACCTGGATGTGTCCCTGCTCCAGGGGGATCTCCAGAGGTCGCTCCCAACCCAACCCATCCTGGGATTCTGTGCCACCCCCACCCAACCCCCAGTGCTGGAGTCAGTTACCTCTATTCCCAACCCTGTCTTTCCTTCTGCTGCCCAACAAAACGCCTTTCCTGAGCCCATTCCTGCAGAGTGGGACATCCAAACCTTCCCTCTCCCCACAGGAAACACTGAGGGAAGGAACCCACGGCCAGTGTGCTCTGGGCAGGCAGGAATTCCAGCTGGATGTGCCACAGCTCCCTGTGCCACTGGCCCAACCTCAGGATACCCGGCTATTGCCTGGGATGGGGGTGAGCTCCTGGAATCGGGGAGGGCTCCCGGGAATGGGGAGGGCCCCCAAGGCTGCCAAGGCTGGAGGTGGAGCCCAGTAATTGGTGCCCAGTGGCTGCCAAAACTCCTCCTTGGAAGTTCGGCCTCTCATTTCTGCGGAGCCACCACCAAGGACTGAGTCACTTCCCTCCTCCCCAAGTTCCAGAGGTAATTTTCCTTTATCCCAAAGGCAGGAGAGGAGCTCCCAGTGCTCCTCTTTGGAGAGGGGAGAGGGCTGGGAAGGGTCAGCCCTTGGATGGATCCCTGAGGTCACTTTGTCCCCAAAGCCAGGAGATTGTGCCCAGCACATCTTCCCTGTTTTCCTATTCTAAACAGTCTCAAAAGGATCCCAAAGATTCAGCAAATTGCTACGAAAGTGTGGACACAGAAAGGGAATGAATGGATTTGGATCAGCATTCCAGAGGGCAGGTCTGGCTAATTATAGCTCATCCTATTATCCAACGATTTTCTAATTGGGAGCCCACTGAAAACCTCTGCGAGGGCAACTCTGGGGCCTCCGGTGGGGCTGGAAAACACGGACGGACAGGGCACAATTCCATGGGCTCCTCCTGCATCCAGCCTGGACACGAACAAACGCTCCTTCAGGGACAAAAAGCCACACACAGCCCCTTCCCCCTCCACGTACCGGGCAGTGCCAAGTACCACGGGAACTGGGAATGCAGGAACTACAGCACTGACACAGGAACTGGGAATGATGGAACGATGGCACTGACAGAGGAATTGGAAATGCTGGAACTGGAACTGTGAGTTCTGGCATCACAGCACAGCCTTGGGAATTGGGAATCCTGACTGGAATTGGGAATCCTGTAACTACAGCACTGACACTGGAACTGGGAGCTCTGACAATGGAATTGGGAATCCTGACACTGGAATTGGAGCTGTGGCATCACAGCATAGCCTTGGGAACTGGGAATCCTGACATCACTGCACAGCCTTGGGAATTCAGGAATCCTGAAATTATGGCACACTCACAGGAACGGGAATTTCTGGCACTACGGCACAGCCATGGGAATTGGGAATCTGGAGCAGGAAACTGCCGGGGAGGGGGGGGGGCGGGGAAAATTCCAAATGAAAATCCCTAGAAGGGGATTATTCTGCCTGGCAGAGATGATTTGCTGAAAGGGGCTGGGAAGAGTCTGGGTGGGAAGGGAGGATCCTCCAGGGAGCCCACAAGGCACTTCCAGCTCAGAGCCTGAGCTTCCCAAGGAGCTTTCCTGGGATGAGCAAGGCAGGGCCTGGCCAAGGGGGGTCAGCCGGGATTGCTCCTCCCAAACTGTATTCCCATATTCCATCTGCAAAGGGCTGAACTCCCCAAGTGTCCCTGTCATGGGACTAAAATAGTTTTCCTCCTCCAGGGACTCCTGAGGAGCCGTTTAACCCCTCTGGAGCCATTCCATGCCTGGAAGTTCCAACGTGGAGCTCCCAGCTACATGTCCAATTCCAGCCCTTTCTGAGCCTTTTCCTGCCTCTCCAAGGTGGGAAGTTGGCAGGGAACAGCTCAGTTTGCTGCTGCAGCAACCAGGGAAAACATCCGGAGAAAAGTGTCTGGAAGGATTCCTCTGGAAGAAGCTGCTTCCAGGGAAGCCGGGGATTAAACAGTTAATCCCTGGAAGGCAAAGTCAGCAGCTCTTCCATGGGAGAAGGGGCTGGGAAGCAGCAGGATATATGGAATTGGAGCTGCAGGAACCCCAGACTGCAGGTCCTGTCCCCTCTACCATCCAGGAGAGCCAAGTCCTCAGAATCCTCTCCCTGCCATTTATTCTGGAGTTTGGATGTTTCATTCCTAAGGATTTGTGGGTCTCATTCTCATAAAACAACTTTTTAAACCCTTAACAAGTGAAATATTCAATGAATCAAACCGAGTCAGCTCAGTTTGTTCAGACCCTGCTTTGTCACTCCAAGTTTTCCCTTTTTTTTTTTCTCTCCTTGAAATAATGCTGGCATTTCTGCATCAGAACACCAAGGACCTCACTGTCACCAACATTCCTGACTCCCACCAACACCACTGGGAAAAATAACGACCCAGTAAAACTCAGCAGAGATTTATCCCCAAAAACTGGGGGTTAAAACTTCCCATTGTTGGACTAAGACTGGTTTAGGATTCTCCAAGATTAAGGCATGGAAGTGACCCAGAGAACCCAGCTCAGCATTCCAGCATTCCTGCTGTACAACCCCCCTCAGACAACACAGGGAAGGGAATTCCTGCCCTTCCTGGGAATCTGAGTGACCTGGTGAGCAGAAAATTCCCATTTGGCTTCGCTGCCATGAACAGCTCTGGAGACAGAGGAAAAACTTCCAGAGGGTTTACTGGTCCAGAAGGAGAATCCCAAGTACAATCTGGGGGGGTTTAAGCAGTGAAATACCAGTTGTGGGTGCTCCAAAAATCCCAGTTTACTCCCAGCACGTATCTCCATGGAATTCCCGAAACAGCCACTGGATAGAAGTCCTGGAGCAGCACTTCCTTGGGGATTTATGGATCCTGATCCAACCTGTGCCACCCACTGGTGCTTCTCCCGACATCCAAGTGCTGCTTTGGAATCTCTGAGTGCCCAAAATTCCAGGTGGAATCTGCCCAGCCATCCTCAGCCAGAGCCTCTCCTGGTGCCACCCTGAAGGGAGGAAAAAAGCTCCTTTCAGGAGCTCCTCAATCCCAGGGCTCCCCCATCCAAGCAAATCCAGCTGGCAGCAAATTAAGAGTCCCTCCCACTCCCTCCCAAATTCCCGAGCCAGGGATAACACACAGGGCAGGCCATCGACAGCAGTTATAATTAACACCCTCGGGGATCAATGGGAGCAGGGCTGGAGTGACCCTGGAGTAACAGGGCAGGGATTCCAGGGCTGGAATAACCCTGGAATAACAGGGCAGGGAATGCAGTGCTGAAGTGACACCTGGAGTGAGGCAGGGCAGGGAATCCAGCCTCTTCCCAGAGAAGGAACCACAGGATCTGTTCCCAAAGGGAGAGTACACCAAAAAAGTGAAAACTACACCCAAAAGGTTGGGTTTGCACTTATTATTTATGGCTATTTATGTGGATTCTCATCCAGGGCCAAGATCTACTGGATTCATGGGGTGAAGATGAGAAGCTCCTGGCACCGGAATATTCATCACCCACAGAATCCTCAAATGGTTTGGAATGGAAGGGACCTTAAAGCCCATCCCACCCCACCCCCTGCCATGGGCAGGGACACCTCCCACTATCCCAGGTTGGTCCAAGCTGGCCTTGGACATGTTCCAGTCACCTGAGCCTGCCCAGTTCTCCACCATCCCTGAACTGGTTTTAGTCCCAGTGCAATCCCATCTCCTGATCTCTGAGCATTGGTGTGGAAATGTATTTTCCAAGACCTGGAATGACTGTTCTGGAGGGAGGAAAGGGGTGTCTGCGTTTTGGGACAACATCAAATAGGGAAAGAGGGATTTGTGCCTGAATCCACCTCCTCGTTCTCCCCAAACCCCCAAGGAACACACTGGGAAGCTCTGGATGTGTCACCAGGACAGAGGGAGCAGCAACACTCAATTTTCCTATTTTTCCTTCCTGTTGTTTTGTTTAAGCAGGTTGGCAAATTGTTGTTTCTGGATCTGGTGGAAAAATCAGTTTAAATTCTCCAATGAAGACGATTCCCCTCATACCATTTGCTGGATTCAGCATCAGCTCCTGGGAAGAGGAGAAACCATAATTTTAATTTTTTTGGGGGGGGGAGGAAAGGAGCTCAAAGCCCCCCCTAGAGTCCCATCCTGCAGCAGGTCAACACCAATCCCACAGCAGCAATTCCAGGCTCTCCCTGTGGGTTACCCAACCCCTCTCTCGGGGGGTGTGTGTGTGTGTGTAGAGAACCAAATCCTAAGGAGGGAGGGAAGGAGGGAAATGGCAGCTTGGAATCAAGCCAGGGACCACACCCATCTGCAGGGGAAGCCGGCACGGCCACCAGTTAATTAATTAATTAATTAACACAGAAGCCACTCAGGGCTTGGCGGGGATGCTCAGAGCACCCCCAGGCTGGGACCAACAGGAGCCCCTTGGAAAAAGGTGGATTTTCACCCCCTGCTGCTGCATTAAGGAGAGAAAAGGGAATCAAAGCTGTCCTTCTCCACCCTTGGGATCAAGGAGAGGGTTGATCCAACCCAGGAGGGTCCAGACTCGGAATTGGAAGTTGATGAGGATGAGCAAGAGGAAATTGGGGCTTTCCTTTGCTTAGGTAGTTTTGTGTGAAATAAAGTTTAACTTCCTCAAAAACACAAGGGCTGGAGGGGCAGGACAAGGGGACGGCTTCCCACTGCCAGAGAGCAGGGATACATGGATATTGGGAAGGAATTCCTCCCTGGGAGGATGGGGAGGCCCTGGCACAGGTTATTCCATGGATGGGACATCCCTGGAAGTGTCCAAGGCCAGGTTGGAGCACCCTGGGGTAGTGGAAGGCATCCCTGCCCGTGGCAGGGGGTGGGAATGGATGATCCTTGATGTCCTTCCAACCCAAACCATCCCAGGATTTTGGGATTTTTTTGGTCTCAGCCCAGCCAAGCAGCACTTTCTCAAGATCTCCTCCTGTTTCTGTATCCAAACATCCCCAGGGATCAATAACATGTGCAATATGCAAATGAGGCATATTTAATTATGCCTTTAGTATTTGCCACCATAATCCTCAGGCTCCTCACAGAAATAAGTCACCCATCAGGTCTTCACCAACAGCATTCCCAAGCTTTTCTTCCCCAAGCCACTTCCATCCCTTATGCCAGACCTTACAAAGTCCTGCCTGACTGTTAAACGGTCATGTTCAGGTTTAAAGACAGGGTTTGGTCCAGCAGGAGGAATTAATTGATCCCTCTCTGGATACGTTTGGTAAAGGAAGGAGAAAAAGCACAGCAAACTCAAATATCTTCAACAGAAACTCATGGAATAACGTTTTCCTGCCACAGAATTCCTAATGTTCCACATACACCCTGAAAAACTCACTCATATTCCATGTAACTGATCCATTTGGCTTCTTTTGGACTATTCCTAAACATTCCCACCACCAGCATTCCCACAATACATCGAGGCCTGTTGCTGTTAACAACTGAAAGTTTCTCCTGGGGATCCCACTGTTGGATCCCACGGAGAAGCGACAGTCCCTACACATTCCCAACCTTCCATGAATCACAAGACATTAATTTAATGCTTTATTTAATTATTGCCACTGACCACCTGGATTTGCCTCGAGCTGAGCCTCTGCAAGTCACACAAGGATCAATTCCCAAGTTCTGCGGAGATTGTCTTCTCCCCACTGGGATCTTTCCTCCTGGAAAAAGCCACCTCATGAGCCACAGTTGTCTTCCTTCCTCCCCAATTTTGAATTTGAATTAAGAAAAGGCCTAAGAGCACAAACTCTGTCAAATTTCCAGGGTTAATTAACGAATTATCATGGAATGGTTTGGAAGGGAAATTTCAGGTCCATACCGTGTCTGGACCTCGGTGGGTGGCTCGCAGTGTCAGTACACACAACACCAGGGACAAGTGCCCGTGGCAGCTCCGGAATTCCCAGGGGAATCAGGGGATTTCCTGAGATCCTATTAAACATGAATGGCTCCAGTTTACCTCCCCTAATTCTCCCAAGCATTCCCAAGCTCAGGATCACATGGCTGGAGCAGGGAAGGAGCACAGCGGGCACAGCTGATGGGCTGCTCCCATTACAGCAACAAGGTGAAATCTAGAATTCAAATTCTGCCTCATTTCAGTCTCTGGGAAGTCTTTGGGATTTGTAGGATAATCAGATGAAGGGAAAAGCCACCTCTGAGCATCTTCACCAATATTTTCCCCACAGGAAAAGTCCCAAAAGGGCTCTGTTGTACTCCAAAGTGAACGGGAGAGCTCACGGCAATGGCAGTTTCAAGACACCTTGAAAACTCAATCAAGGCTTAATTTTTTTTTTCCACTGAAAAGCTACAAAATCAGGCTTTATCCCTTCAACTCCAGCGCAAAGATCCATCACAAACTCCTATTTATTTCAGGGATTTAATAAAGAAGGGGAAAAAGAGATCAGCTCCCTCTTGTGCCACTGTGTTCATCACGGGGAACTTTCTTGCTCCACCTCAATTTTGTCCCACAAGGCCCAAATGGCTTAAGCAGACTTTTTTTTTTTGCCCCCTTTTCACCCAAACAATGGGTTGAGACACAGGAGGTGACCAATAAACCTTGCCACCCTGCCCAGAGCACTGAGTGCCACGTCCAGTCCAGTTGTTCCTTGGACGCCTCCAAGGGTGGGGATTCCAAACCTCCCTGGGCAATGCCTGACCACCCTTTCCATGAGGAAATTCCTCCTGATGTCCACCCTGACCCTCCTCTGGCACAGCCTGAGGTGGTTCCCTCTCTCCTGTCCCTGTTCCCTGGGAACAGAGCCAGATTCCCACCTGGCTCCTCCCTCCTGTCAGGGAGTTGTGGGGATCAGTCAGGGATGGGAGGGAATTGCTGAGCAGCAAAAAGCCATCATAGGAAACTCCAGATGAATAAACCTTGACCTTTGTGCTGTCCCTGTCCTGTGACACTCCAGGCGTTTCTCCTCCTGAAAAAATGGACAAAGGATTCACCTGACAACGTTTGCCGGGAGCAGGTGGGAAATATCCCAAAGAAAAGAAAACCCACGGGAATTCCAGATTAAGAAATAAAGCAGGAATCACTAAAGGCAGGAGGGTCAATAGAGTCACTGTCCACCTGGAGAAGAGAAGACTTCAGGGAGAGCTCAGAGCTCCTTCCAGAGTCTAAACAGGCTTCAGAAGAGCTGGAGAGGGACTTGGGACAAGGGACAGAGGGACAGGACAAGGGGGAATGAATTCCTACTGCCAGATGGGATATTGGGCAGGAATTCCTCCCTGGGAGGGTAGGGAGGGGCTGGAATGGATTTGCCAGGGAAGCTGTGGCTGCCCCTGGATCCCTGGAAGTGTCCAAGGCCAGGCTGGAGAAACCTGGGACAGTGGAAGGTGTCCCTGCCCATGGCAGGGGGTGGCACTGGGTGGGCTTTGAGGTCCCTTCCAATCCAGCCCATTCCAAGATTCCATCCCCAGGTGAAGGGATGCCATAGAAAAGCATAGATCAAAGGAAAACACGGAAAAGCCTAAAAAAAGGATCCCAAGCGGGTCTTTGCACCAATCAATCATCACATGAACGCAGAAATAAGCACAATGTCTATATATAAAGTGCCAAACTCTTCCCTTGGAGGTTTTAAGGGCAAAAATCTAAAACAAGCAGCACAGGGACAGCTTCATAGAACCATCAAAACCAAAATTCCAAGGAAAAATACGACCCAAAGGCTGTCCTGGAGCTTCCGAGTCCATCAGTGGCACGTTTTCCTCCTCACACTTATTTTGCCAGAAAAAGAAAGAATTCCCCCGTGCCACTTTTTTCCCCCCAGACTCCACCACATCACACTTCCCATCCTGGCCCTCTGCAATCCCTCAAACAGGAGCAGCATTACACAAATCCAGTGTTTCTTCCCTTAGGCTAAAAATAAACTTCCCGTATTTTCAGATCCCACAGTCCCCAGGAACACTTGGAGCGAAGAAACCCCACAAACACACCAGCCAGTTCATCATTACTCAGATTATTAGTGAAAAAGCCATAAATTGGAGGTCCAGGAGTGCCTGGAGCAGGGCTGGGAGGTTTTCATTGTAAAAGGGATATAAAACCTCCACACTATAATTCAGTTTTCCTTTAATTTTGTAACAAGAGCTCAGCATGTGAATTTTCATTCAAAAGGGGAATGGACACACCATGTGTTTTCTTCCTAATTTTTTTTGTCACACACGAGCAAAATAAATGAGAATCCGAAGTGTTACAGGTGGATTAAACCCAGGGAAGAGCTCATGGGTCATGCGTACTTAGTGTAAAAAAAAAAAAAGGAAGTTTTGGCCCTGAAGATTTGGGTTTTTAAATGCATTTAGTGCCTTTAATGCGTCCCATCAGTGAGTAACATCTACATTTTGTACCTGGAAGCTTGTGGGTCAAAACATGCCCAAGTTTAGCCAGGAAAAGAGCATTTTCCCGTCACAAGTTACACACCAAGTGAGAGCTCCATCCCAAGAGCCAAGCTGAGCCTCGCCAGCCCCCACAGCACCCGGACACTTCTTCCCCACTTCTGTAGCAGATATCGGGATTTTCGGCTAGTTGGCAACTTGCCAGGGACTCCACAACACAGCCACCATTTCCAGAGGTATCCTTGAAAACAGGGGGTGACTCAAGCATGGCCTCATCACACCCCAGTGAACCTCAGACTTGACTTTTAAATACTTCCAGCACAACCCCAATAATGTCTGAAGTTGAATCCCTTTATCCCAGGCATCATTCCCTCTCTCTCCTTCCCTCCCAAAGCAGCAGAGGTGACTCAGGGAGGAATGAGGATGCTCAGATCCCATAGAGAGGAACTGGGATAAGGAGGAAACAGAACTTCAAGTTCCTGCCCCAATTCCAGCCCAGGGGATAACTCCAGCTCACACCAGAGGGGACCAAAGGCTGGATCTACGTATGGGTGCAGGAGGAGGGATCCAAACCCTTCCCCTGCCTTCCACAAACCTCACCAGCATCCCACATGTCACCAGCACTGTCTGAACTGGAACCAGCTGGAGCTGGGGGAGGGAGACAGGCTCTGCTCCCAGAGGGAATGGCCTCAGGCTGTGCCAGGGGAGGGTCAGGTTGGACATCAAGAGGAATTTCCTCCTGGAAAGGGTGGTCAGGCACTGGAACTGCCCAGGGAGGTTTGGAATCCCCACCCCTGGAGGTGTCCAAGGAACAACGGGAGGTGGCACTCAGTGCTCTGGGCAGGGTGACAAGGTGGGCATTGGACAAAAAATGGACTCTGTGACCCTGGAGGTCTTTTCCAATCTCGGAGATCCCAGGATGGCTGGAAGGTGCTCCACACAGGACTGCCAGGCTGTAATTACCCCAGAAAGTCGTCAGGCAGCTGCAGCACTAACACAGACACTGCATCACACACCAGCGCTGTTGCATCATCACCCACCCATGGAACCCCCGTGGCTCCCCGAGGTTGCCAGGGATGGGATCGGCTCCCCCTCGCAGCAAAGGGAATTGCATTCACGTGCCCGAGTCCCACTGGGCACCGAGTGACCACAGAGATGCAGCTCCCCCTTCTCAGGACGCTCAGCAAGGTGGCTGTTCCTTCAAGAACAGAACTCAGGTGTTTTTCCCACCCAGGGCTCGTCCAGAGCGTCTCCCTGGTGATGGATCCGCTCCTTTTTACCTGGAAAAGTTAGAAGAGCACCAGCCTGTTGCTCCCCCACACGTGAAGGGGCAGCTTTGACACCCCACCGTTTAGAAACCTGGGTGGGTTTGAAACAACAGAGCAGTTCCTAACCCTGAAATGGGTGTATTTTGGGATCCCAGGTGAAATCCCAGCCTCAGAGCCTCCAGGGAATCAGTGCCCGTTGTATTCCTGCCTGGATCTTGACAATCCAGCCCTACAATGGCGATGCCAGCGGGAGCAATGGAGTGTGAGGGCTGGGAATGTGCTGTTCCCTGTGGGTCACAACCTGCCGGGTGGCACTGGGGGGTGACACCCAGCTCTGCCCCCCATACCTGTGGCCATCAGGGGGCTATGGGCCCCTCCAGACCCACATGCCAGCGGGCACCAGAGCAGGATCACCCCACATGCCAGTGGGCACCATCCGAAGAGCCGATGGGTCTGTCACCACTCAGGCCACACAACACCCATACAGAGTTTTTTCCACACCCTTTCACTCCTTACTTTCTTCTGCCACCTCCTGCCACGGTCCCCCACCACCTCCAGCAGCTCCTGCTCCTCCCTACCCTCGTCTCCTCCCGCTGGAGACACCAGTCAATAGTTCGTCTGGGAGAGAGCAGCGTTTCCCCCCGCACTCCCGCCGATCCATGGCAGCTCCCAGGCTCCTGGCATGCCTTATTCCCAAAGGCCCCTCCGCTTTCACTTCCTGTGTGACTGTCTCCACCAGCAGCTCCTCCACCTCTGCTTCCAGCTGCTCTCCCAGGCAGGAGCGAGACCTCGGAGGGAAACACCTGGAGAGGGAGCTGGAAGCGGGGCCGAGGGCTGTGCCTGGGACTCGGGAGAGCCCCGTGCCGTATCCAGCACTTCAGGAACTCCGTCCTGGGAGAAAACGGGCTTACTGGGAAAGCACAGAAACGGAGAGCGC
>VWZG01003059.1:76935-88683 GCA_013396735.1 Grallaria varia
GCCCGGGGACGGGGGGAGCGGGGGATGGCCCGGCCCTGGGGAGGGGGAAATGTGCCCGGGGAGGCCAGGGGGCTGAGGGGTGTCCCCAGGACCCCCACTGCCCCCCACGCCTCCCGCAGCGGGCCCAGCCCCCGCTGCCGTGCCCGCCGTGCCCACCGTGCCCGGGGGGCTGCGGGGACCGGAGGGGTCCCTGCCCGGCGCTCTCGCCCCGAGCCGGCCCGGGCGGCGACGGAGGAGGACGAGGAGGAGGAGGAGGAGGAAGAGGAAGCAGCACGGCGGAAAGCCCGTAACAACTTTCCGAAACAAACGCCTCGCAGGCGCCGAACAAAAGCCGGTGGCGACCCGGGGCGCTGGGCGGGCGGCAGAGTTCGGGGTGCTGGGGCGGGGGCGAGCGCCGGGAGCCCCGCTGCCCCCTCCCCGGGCACGGCCCCTGCCCTGGCAGGCGCCACCGGCCAGCGGGACTTTGCACTCTTTTTTTTCCCCCGGTTCCTCCGCACCGCTCGGGCTCTCCCGGAACTTCCCCGGCAGCGCTCCCACATCCCGGCTCCCCCTCCGCCCCGGGCCCCTCCGCCGCTCCATCCCGCAGACAATAAAACCCACCGAGAACTTTTCACGTGCGGGCTCCCCCGGCGCGGCAGCTCCGCGGGTGCTGCGGCCGCTCCCGCGCTCCGCCCGTCCCGCAGCCCGGCCGGGCGCTCCGCCGGTGCCGGGACGACCGGGATGGGCCGGGAGGAGGATCAAGATCCNCCGGGCACCGCGGGCACCGCAGTCCCCGCGGCTCCGCTCCGCAATGCCGTCCGGTGCGGTGCGGTGCGGTCCCCTCGGGTCGGGTCCGCACCCCGCGCCGCCGGCTGCAGGTTTGTGCCGCGGGGCGCCATTGGCCGCAGGGGTCGCGCACGGATGTCAGGCGGGCGGTGATTGGCTGCGGCGCGGGGCGCGGGTCCCGCCGGGGGCCACGTGGAGCGGCCGCGCCGGGCCGGACCCACCGGGGATACACCCGGGATCCTGCCGGTTATCCAACCGGGAACACACCGAGGATCCTACTGGGGACCCCCCGGGGATCCAACCGGGAACACCCCGGGCATTCTACCGGGGACCCACCGGGATCCTACCGGGCACCCACCGGGGATCCATTTGGGATCCTACCGGGAACCACTCGGGATCCACCGGGATCCTACCGGGGACCCACCGCGAGGAAGCGGGTCCCGGGGCGCGGCCGCCGTGGGGACGGCTGCGCTCGGTACCGGGCTCGGGACTGGGGCAGAAGCTCCGCGCGGCCGACAGCGAAGCAGCGGTTCCCCCTTTAATATCCCCCTTCAAATCCGCCCCCCGGAGCAGCTCCCGGCGCAGGAGAGGGCAGGAGGGATTCCCGGCCGCGTTCCCGGCTCCAGCCGCGCCGGGATGGGGCAGGGAAGGGCGTCCCGGGAGCGCTCCTGCCTCTCTCCCCTCCTGCCCCTTCACAGGGAGGTTTAGATCACACGTTCGCCTGATTCTGAGTCCAGGAGGGAAATTATTCTAGCCCGAATCAACAGCAGAAATGCTGACCATTATTATTGTTAGTATTAATAATAATATTATTTTATTGCTCCCCATTCCTTTATCACCCTGGTCTCTCACACAGCATCCCAGCTCTAACCTGCCTAACCCGGGGGGGATACAGAAACGATCCTGACAAGTTACCAAAGGACCCAAATTGTAGGATTTCTTTACCAGAGCACCTATTTTCCCCAATTTTGGAAGGAGGTTATTTTCCAGATGATTCCCAAATCGACAAGACTGTCACTAAGGCCAGGTTAGTAATTCCCACCCCATTCCAGGCCCTTCTTCCACCCTAAAGGATGAAGTTTTGAGCTCCACGGTCCAACTTCAGATGTGTTTGGTGGACGTTGGAGCAGGAAGGTACAAACAGGAGGGATGTCACCAGGAATTAGGGAAGGAATTCCCCCAAAAGCACCATCCCACCAAAATTTGGCTTCCAATGCACTCCCAAGTGACATTTAGTGATTAGAAGCAGAATAATTAGCGATAGGGGTGGGTTGTTTTGGATTTTATGATGCGATTCTGAGGCTGAAAGTTAATTTCTAGGTCCTATGGAAAGACACGGATCCTCCTCTGCCTCTTTGGGGGTTACATCCCCTTGTTCGACCCCACATTCCAGCCCAAAGGAATTCCAACAGTGACACCTCTGCTCTGTGTCCCTTTCCCTCCCAGGCAGCACATCCTCCAAAGTCCTGCTAATTATTATTTGACATCAAAAATGCTGGAAAACCCCTGTCAAAAGCCACAGGTGCCTCTCCGAGCACAGGGATGGGAAGTGCCACCACTTCCCATGGGGATCAAACCACAAACCTCCCCCCATTCCTTCCCACTCGATGGGTGCCAGGAAAAATCCAGATGGAGTTTGAAAGAGTTGGGATTTGGGATGGAATTCTTGAAGTATCTTGGGTTCAGGAAAAAATAAAGCTGAGACTACCTGGGTCCAACAGCCAAACCAGACATCAGCCAGTAATTAATAAATGGCATCTTATCCCTGTTTTGAAATAGCAACATCTGTGCCAGGTGGGAATGCATTGCTGAAGTTTGGTTACAGAATCCCTAATCCCAGCTAGAACAGAATCCCAGGATGGTTTGGGTTGGAAGGACCTTAAAGCTCATCTCATTCCATGGGCAGGGAAACCTTCCACTAGAGCAGTCCTAGGAACAACACCTAAAATCCCTGTGCACCTTTATCCAGAATATCCTCTTTTTTGGGACTCTGGACCTTCATTAGAACAGGCAATGTTCTATTATTGATCAGATTTTCATCTGAATTAAATATATTTAAATTAAAGCCCCATTGTTGAGAATTTGAGGGGCTATTTCTGTCAGCAAACAGCAATGACTCAGGTGATGCACAAAGTCACAAAATCCCAGAATCCCTGAGGTTGAGAAAGCCCTCCAGGATCACAGAGCCCACCCTGTGCCCGATGCCCACCTGGTCACCCACCCCAGAGCACTGAGTGCTAGGTCCTGTCTTTCCTTGGACACCTCCAGGGGTGGAAAAGCAACACCTGGGCAGTGTTACCTCAGTATTTCCTCAGCACCTCCCACCTGGGCCTTGATTAAAGCTGTCCAATTAAGCCCAGAGCGGAGCTCAGCCCAGTGAGAGAGGGAAGGCTGGAATTCCCTATGGAAGGTGGCATCCCTGGGGTGTGTCACTACGGTGACAATTCCAGGATGGCATTCCCTGGAGCCCTGTGGGCGATTCCCTCCTCCCCACTCTGTGTGTGTTTTTACACGGATCTGACCCACAACGTGCCCTCAGCGCTCACTTGTGCCTGGTTTTCCTTTAGGAATTTGGCAGAAAACTCCATAAATGTTCATTTTGCAATCAAAGCTGATGTTCTGTAGCCTCCATTCAGTGGTAAAACCAAACATCTCATCGCAAGTTTTCCTGGAGCCACCAAGTCCAACTAGTTGGATCTTCCAAAGTCCATAAATAATATGGATCAAATCATCCTGCCTGTATATTTTAATACTTCATACAATAACCCTAACACAACACAGACCATGACGTGAATTTGGTGGTGGCAACAGCAGAATTTGGGATTGGGATGTGAGAAAAAAGCCCTGAAAATTCAGGCGAAACTGTCCCTAAGAGAAGAAGGACCAAGGAGATGAAGCCTCTCCCCGATGCACATCCCAGTGGAGGTCAGGGAAGGGCAGGAAGCAAACCTGGCGGAAGACCTGGTGGACCTGGTCCCCTTCCTGCAGCCAGGGGAGCCGTGGGAGCCTGGGAATGTTGGGGGAATGAACAGGACAAACGAGTTCTGAGCTCCACGAGTGTCTTGGCAAAGGTAGAGACGCAGCTCCTGAGTGGTTTGATGGTCCAGAGGACCAAGAAATGGGGAGCTGGGATTCCTCCAGAACCTGCTCCAGGCGGGCTCCTGCACCTGCCATGTTCCCCTCGTTCCCAAAGCTGCAAATCCTGTTTTTACCAGGAGGAATTTCCTCATGGAAAGGGTGGTTGGGCACTGGAAAGAGCGGCCCAGGGAGGTTTGGAGTCCCCACCCCTGGAGGTGTCCAAGGAATGACTGGACGTGGCACTCAGTGCCAAGGTGGGGGTCAGGCAGAGGGTGGATGATACTGGAGGGCTTTTCCAACCCCAGCAATCCTGGGATTCTCTGATTCTGTGATATTCACATTGCTGGGGAGAAGTTTGGAATCAACCAACGGTGTCCTTAGAGGAAAAAAGGGAAAAAATCCTCTGAATACAATTTTGAGATGGGTTATGCCAGGAATGAGAGGAATTCCATAGGCTCCACACTAGGAGATGCTCCTGTCCTTGTTTTCTGTCCAAACTATTTTCCTGCAAGTGCAACTTGCAGCTCCTACCAGCCGGAATTTCTGGTGAGTGGTTCAGGAATAGGATGAGAGGGAAAACTGATGCTTTTTGAGAAGGATCTGAGGCCCCTCAGGGTCACTGTGTCACCCACCCCGTGCCCATCTCCCACCCACAGGGAGCAACGCTTCCATGGGAACCCTTTTTTGCAGGATGTGGGATTGGGAAGTGTCAAAATCCAAGAAGCTAAAAGTGAGGGGAATGACCCAAAATAGAAATTAATCTTTCTGGAACAGGAATAAAAGAGGAAGAGGTCACAGATGGAGTGGGGAAGCAGCAGCCTGGCCCTGGAGGTGCCTTTGGGGGTGATATTCCACAGCCCTGTCTCCAATAACCACTTTTATGGCTGGAGGAGGATTTATTGGGAGCTTTGCTCCAGTTCCATGAGCATTCCATGGACTATCGATTGTGCTCGGAAGTGGGAGAGAGCAAAGTTCGCCCAGCAGGGCTGTTATTTAAAGATCTGCCAGAGCCCATCTCAGCCCCCCAAAAGCAGGGCTTAGATCCCTCCGGGCTGCTGAGCCCGGCCTGGGACACTCTTGTTTTGCTGGCAAACAGTGAGTCAGAGCCAGGAGCCATTCTCGGTGTAAACAAGCACCTCTCCTCACGTGGTTCATCAGGACCTGACCCCGATTAAAAGCTGAATTAACCATTTATACACCACCACCCCCCATCCCCCGGCGTTCCTGTGCTGTTTGATTTGATGAGCTTTAAGTGCCACAAAGAGCCCTGGGAGAGCAGAACTCCCACACATGCACACACACACACAGACCCCCATGTTCCCTCCTGCTGGTTGCTCAAATCACAGAATATTCCCAAGAATCCTTTTTCATCTGGACCCCCAGGCCTATTTTTAATGGCCTCATCCAAAAGGAAACCAGGAGCCCTCACTGTTGTTATCACTCAGTGCACGAGATAAGGCTCCAGGAGTCTCTTCCTGTTCCAGGACAGACACAGGACACCTTGGGATCCTTTTCCTGGGGGATACTCAGCACCAGGGATTCTGCACCTTGCTCTGTGGGTAGCTCTCTGTGCCATTAAAATGTGAATTTTTAAGAACTAATTGTTTCCGGAGCACAGTAACAAACACTTTCACTTGTGTCTGATTTTTTTGTTGGCTCCTGAGTAAAAAAAATATTCAAATTATTAGTTCACACTGATCCCTGTGTCTGTGCTCTGAAACCCCAAGCAAGGAAGGCAGGAGCAGAGAATTAAATAATTAAAATGTGCCCCACGCTTCCTCCATTGTGGAGTGGTTTGGTCTTTATGGCCTCCAAATGAGCAGGGACCAGGGGAAATATAAATATGAGCTCAATAATTGAGAGTTTTTACCACTTGTGGAAGAGAAGGGACCAGAAGCTCTGTTTGCAATCAACTCATTTTCTAGAAAAACAGGACCAGTTTGGGCTGAAATGCTTCGTTTCTCAGCATGAAGCAGATCTAAAAGTCTTATAATATTGGTGATGTCACAATTGAGACCCTGCTCTGTCCCTCTGGCACAGGGGGGATGTCCCTGCTCTGGGATTCCAGGAATTGTCCCAAAGATTTCGATTTTAAAAGCCAAATGGTGCTGCTCGGCCAAGCGGTGGATTTTTTAGGTTACCAAACAGAAAACCTGAAAGGTTTCAAACCCCTTTTCCAGCAGGATTTGTGTT
Source organism: Grallaria varia (assembly GCA_013396735.1). Taxonomy (NCBI): domain Eukaryota; kingdom Metazoa; phylum Chordata; class Aves; order Passeriformes; family Formicariidae; genus Grallaria; species Grallaria varia. The sequence goes on from VWZG01003059.1 coordinate 82,972, forward strand.
TATCTGCCAGGGAGGAGCCTTGGGAATGGCAGGAGGTCGTTACTGACTCAGGATTGTCACTGTTAATTATCCATCATCATTAATGAGCTCTGACCAAGCCCCAGTCAGGGTTTCCCAGTTGCCAAACTGGGCCCAGAAGAGCTCAGTTCAGGCAGGATTTGTTCCCACAGATCCAGCCCTACAAAGCCTGGGATTCACAGGGAGTTGGGAACGTCTTCCACAAGGAAAAGGGTTCATAGCTGCAGCCCGAGGGACTCCACCTGAATCCCACAGCTGGATTTGAGCGATTCCCAGGAGTTTCTCCTCCCCAGATTCCCAGGGGAGAGGAATGTGGCACAATCAGGTGTCTGTGCCTGTGGATGCCACGACAGCAGCATTTCCCTGTGGTTTAACACAAATTCTGGCTAAAGATCCTTAAGGATGAGGGAACTGAGAGATAAAGAGTCCATGGAACAGATTCTGCATTAATTCCAAGTCCTGCCTGTGGAAGATGTTCTTTTTCCAGGGATATAATTGAGATGAAAACGGCACAAAATCATCCAAGACCTGTCAGGTCTTACTTTAGATTTCTTTAAATACTGGGACAATTATCCCTGTTGCTCCAACCCCTCCTGTGTAGAAACACCAAGGCTAGTTGTGAAGAAAATCATTTTTAACTGAATTAGTTGGGTTTTTTTTAACAGAAAGTAAAGCCCTTCTGACCCCAAAGAGTGGCACTGATGTGGGGGATGGACAAAAGCATCGAGCAGGGGGTTAAATTTCAGCCTGTGGTTAATCTCAGCAGACTGATAATCTCCAGGACCAACATCAAGGTCCTGGAGGGAGGGAGGGAGCCTTGGAAGGAGGATTTCAAAGAAACCAAATGGAGGAATCTTCAGGAGAAAAGAAATGAACTCAGTAGAGTTTTGGTTTAAACGTGACTCCAGTAAAAGGCAGATAAAGAGCAAAAAGTTGCAACTTGGAGCCAAACACACAAAGAATAAAGCAGAACTCTCAATATCCCTTCAAAACTGAGGCTTGTCCTTGGAGCTGTGGAAGGAATGCCCTGTTGTTCCTGGTTTTACCAGGGATCAGCACTGGATCAGAACTCATGTTGCATCCCAAGTGAACTCCTCATTTCACTGCATCTCTTTCCCAGGATAATGAAATGGGTTTTGATTTGTCTCCTGCCCAGGCCCAGCCATTCCTGTACCTCCCAAACAGCTCCTTTAAAATTTACAGGGAAATAAAAGTTTGGCCCTTCCCCACGAGCTCCGTTCCCTGCACTCCCTGCTCATTAGGAAAGGCTCAATTATTCAAGGATACTCCAAGTCCTTGGCCACCTGTAATTCCCAAGGACCTGGCTGGGCCTTTTGAAGATGCCAACCGAGCTCTGAAGTTCCATTTCAGCACCAAAGCCAAAAGTTTGGGAAAGCACAGCCAGGTTTTCCTAATCCAAAGGAACTCAACTGGAGCTTGTTGTTGGCGTTCCCTGTGTTTTGGCAACTGGTTTCATGAGGATTACTCTTTACCCTGTTTACTGGAGGCCTTTATTAACATTGTTCCTGCTGGTAATAACATGTTTATTATCAGCACATAAAAATGCTGGTCTTTTCCCGTAATCCCCTGCTAATTCCAACTCCAGATCCCTCAAGTTGCCTCTCTTCCCCCAACAGCTCCATACTAGGTCATTCCATAACCTGCTTTCCTGCTCAAAAGCAAGGCTTAGAAATTAGATTCATTTCTAAATTTAGGATTGATGGGATCACTCATTACTGGTGGTGTTTTTTTCCCCAGCAGATTTCAAGGGAAAAGTATTCCTAAAGCAACTGCTGCTCCTTGCTTGGAGTTTAGGGAAGTCCTGAGCTCTAGATCCCAGTGGTGAGACCACCCTCTCAGAATTACTGTGGAGTTTTTTTGTGGAAGACTAAGATTAGGGGGTTTCTTCTTCCAAAATAAACCTTATATTTCACTAGTATTCCCAAATTCCAGGAGTGGTTTATCCTGGTGTTCATGTCAGGAACACAGGCTGCCCCATGGGAATGGGAAGAAAGGAGAGAAAAGAGAGAACCAGCTTTAGTTGCCCCAACAGGGAAACTTTGGGAAGCTCTTTTCCAACCTGAAATCCATCCTGGACAATGAATCCAAATATTTCTGCTGAGAAAAAAAGGGAGGGAAGACCCTCCCAAGGGATGGCTCACAGAGAAAACTCCCAGGGATGCCACCCAAAGCTGAGGCACCCTTTGTGTCCCCGGGAGGAGGAGGCTAGTCCTTCATCCCTGCTCCAGGTCTACAGGATGCCCATGGAATTGTGTGGGATCATCAGAGCTGTTTAATAAGGAGCAGAGAAAGGACAGCCCAATTCTTATCATCTCAGGGGTTTGACATCCTTGGCATTGTATCCCAAGAGGAAGGAAGTTTCTCACTTCCCCAGCTATTCCAGTTACATAAATCAATTGTTGGGTGGCTGGACTGGGCTGTACACAGGGATACAGGCAGCTGGATTGGGGCTCTGATGGGCCTCGGGGATACTCATCTACACATTCAAAATATTTGTCATTCATCAGGAATTATAGGGGGAAATGGTGACATTTAACATCTAGAAAAAAAACTCCTTGAGTTTAGCCCTAATGCCAAGTATCTTCCCAAATGTGAAGCCCTTTGGACCCAAATCCCTGATGCTTTTCACCAAATACTGTCTTCTTTTTTTCCAGTCTCCTTGGAACTCCCAGGTGTTACCTGTGGGCTCAGTCCCATAAACGCAACTCTGAGGAGACTCTGAAAGTGGTGGATTAGAAGATGGAGTTTTCTGGCTCAGAGAAAGCTGCAAAACCAGTAAAAGATGGGAAAATCCTCAGGATACCACTGGGAGCTGTGGGCGGCACCAAAAAGCAGTGACTGCAGGGGTCCTTCCAGGATCCCACCCCGGAACTGGGAGCAAGGAATGCTGACCTGGAGCCGTGGCTGACACAAGGACACGGCGCCAGCACATCCACGGCCCTGTCCTCAGGAATTTCTGTTTTTGAAGGACTTCCCCTCACAACCACCATGGACTTATTTTGCCAGTCTAGAAACCTTATTAAAAGTAATAAAAGATTTGATGGAAGAGATCCTGTGTTAATTCCAAGCCCTGTCTGTGGAAGATGTTCTTTTTCCAGGGATATAATTTAGATGGAAATGGGTACAAGATGCTCCAAAACACTGACAGGTCTTTGGATCTCTTTAAATATTCAGACAATGATTCCTTCCTGAGCTCAGGGGAGAAGCCAAGGAGGAAGAGCCACACAGGTGACCTTGTCCTCCCCTCCACACTGATTTTTAAGCTTTCTTTTCTCATCTGCTTGAGACAGGTGGATGGGTTTGGTCAACAGGATTTCTTTTCTTGGGGAAAAATATTTGTTTTCCTGTTCTGAGAGTAACTTCTGTACAAAACCAACCAAACAGGTAAGACTGCTGGTCTCTGGAGACACCCTCAGCCCACCTGGATCTGAGCTATGGCAGCTCCAACGCCTTCAGCTTTCCCACCTGGAATATTAACCACACTGGAAAGGATTCCAAAAACATCACAGCCCCCTGCTCCGAAGAAAAAGGGAATTAGTCAGCAAAAGGGGTATTTTTACAGTGAGTCTTCTCTCATTGTTCTTTGGCTGCAATACCCTTTGATATTTTTGGGAGCACACCAGAAATTGTGAAACAAGATCCTGAGTCAGCCCCAAAAGAGGGGAGAGGGAACCCCTGTGTCCTGCACACCCAGGACAGGGGAATGCTTTCCCCACATATTCCTCAAGCTTTTCCCTAAGGAAGATGCCACAGAGCTGTTTCATAGAATCCCAGAACCCCAGACTGGTTTGGGTTGGAAGGACCTTAAAGCCCATCCAGTACCACCCCCTGCCATGGGCAGGGACACCTCCCCCTATCCCAGGATGCTCCAACCTGGCCTTGGACACTTCCAGGGACGGGTCAGCCACAGCTTCTCTGGGCAAATTCCAGCCTGTGGAGAGGCCCACTGGAAATGCCCAGTGCCTCGCATGGGAAATGCATGTCCAGGGATGCAGGTGGCCCAAAAGGTTTAAAGACTCGCTTGTAACTCACCCTTCGGTCCGTTCCAGGCTGAGGAAACATTCCGGGGTTCTCTCTGCTGTTCCCTCAGGAGCACTGCCAAAAATGTGGCTGTGCCCCAGTGCCAGGAGCAGGGTTAGAGGGGATACTGGGAAGGAATTCCTCCCTGGGTGGGTGGGGAGGGACTGGAGTGGAATTCCCAGAGAAGCCGTGGCTGCCCCATCCCTGGAAGTGTCCAAGGCCAGGTTGGAGCAACCTGGGATAAGGGGATAGTGGACTTTAAGGTCCTTCCAACCCAAACCATTTCATGATTCTACGAATAGATCTCCAAAATTACTGTTAGAATTTCCTACGTGCCTTTGGGAAGCTGGGACAACACACCTTGCTCTCTGGAGACTCCGTGGACCCCCCAAAATACTGGGGTGCAAAGGGATTGATCCCCTTTGGCCCTTATGGAGGTCAGAGACATCCAGTTACACCGAAAACTACCCAAACCCTCTGACTTTGTGCAGCTTTAAGTAAGTTTAACACTCCGGTTCTGCCTCTCCCACAGCCCCTCACGATGGAAACAGGATCATTGACTCTGGATGGAAATTCATCCGCACACTCCCAGCAGCTCCCAAAGGCAAGGCTGGTGCATTTGGGGACTCTTTGAACCCAAAATTTGTTCTCTCTAGTCCCCAGCTCGTTGTTTACAGACAAGTTCTGTCCTGCAGGACCCTCTGGAATTGCTCCTGGCAGCAGGAATGAAGGGAAGCCAAGTGGGAAAGAGGGAACAGCCCGGAGCACTTTTCCCTGCTCCCAGGTACTGCCCATCAGTGAGATTTAGGGACCAGTGGGACAAAAAGGGGAATTTCAGCTGCATCTGTGTGGTAACATCCTCTGATTTACTCTCTGGAAGGTTCAGGCACTGTTTGGACAGGGCTGGACTCAGGTTCAGGTAAGATGGGCCATTAAACTCTTGAGAAAATCTGAAAAAAGGAGTTTTCTGTACCACTGGGATGAGACCAAAAAAATCATTTCTACAGCTTGAAAGAGAACTGTCCACTGAAAATACAAGCTTTTTCTGTTAAAAGTTTGTGCTTGGAACAGTAATGAAAAATACTGAAGTATTTCACACATTTCCTTGGCATTTAGTGGTGCTTTGTACTCAGCAAGATCAAATAAATACTTCTACCACTGATTTCTGAGTTTCTTAGGAGTTATATTTAAAGGTCTTCCTCAAGTTAAAGCCAAAAGAAAAACTTTTTCTTAAGCTAAAGCAAAAAGAGAAGCTTTTTTTTTTCCCCCTTACACTTATTTTCCTGTTTGGAATTTGCTCCCAGATGAAAATTTGTGCAGTTATTTCTAAATACTCAAATTGCCAATATTTTACCTACAGCAACTGCCACAGCTCATGCACAACCTCCCTTTTTAGCCCTCTTAGTGCAAAAACAGGGAGAAAAGTGGAAAGTTAGAGAGAAAGAGACAGAAAATTAATAATTAATTGGATTTTTCAGAAGCCCTCTAGACATGTTCACTGAAACCCAGCAGAGCTGGGGGTGAGCAGAAGGTGGTAGACCACAGACAGGATATAACTTTATTTTCAATAGAGCTTGTCTTACGTACAAACTAAACCCCCCCAGTGCAGAGAGAGAGAAAACTGCCAGGAAATGAGAAAATTTTACAAAAAAA
>VWZG01003062.1:940-23394 GCA_013396735.1 Grallaria varia
TCCGTGGGCAGGGTGGGGGTCCGTGGGCAGGGTGGGGGCCCCGTGGGCAGGGTGCGGGTCCGTGGACAGGATGGGGATCCGTGGACAGGGGGCTGCGAGCAGCTGCCCTTTGAAGGTCGTAGGGAAACGTGCCTGTAAAACGCGCCCTGCCCTGCGAGAGGGCAGAGGGAGGAGACCCCCTCGGACCCCCTCCCGCTGCTCGGGGGCAGGAGAAGGCGGAAGGATTTGCCCCCCACCTCCCCTTCCTCCCCCTTCCTCTTCATCGCCAGCCCCTGGCGGGGCGGAGGGGGCTTANGGCAGGAGAAGGCGGAAGGGTTTGCCCCCCACCTCCCCTTCCTCCCCCTTCCTCTTCATCGCCAGCCCCTGGCGAGGCGGAGGGGGCTTATCCAGCCCTGCCGGCACGGGCAGCTCCGGCTCTTCCCAGCGCCCGGGAGAGGGTTCCGTGTGGCCGGAGCAAAAGGCTCTGCGCTTCCTCGTGGCGCTTCCAAAACTGCTTCTCCCCATGGACACGCTCCGGCTGGGAGACCCTCCATGGGAACCACCCTGCCCTGCCCGCACCCTGCCTGCACCCTGCCTGCACCCAGCCCTGCCTGCTCCCTGCCCTGTCCTGCCCTTGTTGGAGCATTTAGGGGACCAGGGCACTGGTTTTTGGGTGATGCTCTTCAGGAAGGATCCTCCTGCAGCCAGAAGATGCTTTTTCCACACCGCCACTGCCAGCCGGGAGGAGCGGGAGAGCGGGATGGGGAGGAAGGCTGCCTCCTTCTCCTCCTCCTCCTCCTCCTCCTCCTCCTCCTCTCTTTCAGAGGAAGGGAGAAGTCCCAGGGCCTGGCTGCTGCACTGAATAACCCAGAGCTCGCCCCTGTCCTCCTGGGGTCTGGTTTGCTGTTTCTGTGTGAGGGATGTTCCCAAAGGCAGCAGCTGTTCCTCTCTGGAACAGAGATACAACTTCAGGGTTTCCAAGGAGGCTGCGTGGAGGGGACAGGACACAGTCCTCCGATTCCTCTGGCAAATCCACATTGCTGCTGGATCCAAGGGCATTGTTATTAAGCCCAGTATTGCCTTTGCTATTGCTCTGGTGACACCTCCCCTCCACCGCTCGGTGCCCGCGCTGGCCAGAGCTGAGTGTGGCTGTGCCAGTTTGTCCAGCACCCCCGGCGAGTGTGGGGTTGGCTGTGTGGGTCCTTGTTCCTCCCCAAAGGAGCTTTTCCCATTCCCAGTTTGGGGAATTGCAGTTGCTGGTTACCGGACACGCGGCGCAGGCGGGTGTTGGCGTTTGCTGAGGATATTTCGGCAGGAGAGGTGGTGGAATGTTCAGTGCTGGGATGGGAAGTGATGCCATGTGGGATGCTTCTGTGGGCCGGAGGGTGTTGTCTCCCATCTGGATGGGATCAAGGCCTCTCCTCTCCTCTCTCCTTCTCTTCCCCGAAGCTTTTAAATCATTCTCTCTTGTTGGACAAACACTCGGTTTTCTCCCTGGGGTCACCGAGGTGGCAGCAATGACTTGGCACAGCTCTGGTACATCCCAACCACTGCCACGATGATGGGATGGGGGATGGATTTGGGGACCCCAGTACAGTTGGGCAGGGACTGGGCAGCGCTGCCACAGCCCCACTGCTGGGCCTGGGCTCTGCCAGGGAGCAGTTTAGTTTGCACTGCAGAGACTGCATGAGTAACCCCAGCTCTGCTGGCACTGAGCCTGAGAGCTCCCTGGGATGAGCATCTCCTGTCCCCATCCCGGGGGAGTGAGGAGGGATGAACCTGAGAGCCCCCTGGGATGAGCATCTCTTGCCCCCATCCCGGGGGAGTGACAAGGGATAGGCCTGAGAGCTCCCTGGGATGAGCATCTCTTGTCCCCATCCCAGGGGAGTGAGGAGGGATGAGCCTGAGAGCTCCCTGGGATGAGCATCTCTTGCCCCCATCCCGGGGGAGTGAGGAGGGATGAACCTGTGAGCATCCTGGGATGAGCATCTCTTGTCCCCATCCCAGGGAAGGACAGAGGGACAGAGGGATGGGACAGTAGCCTCGGCACAGGGACCTGGAGCTGCTGGAGCGTTGCAAACTGTAACGAGTCTCCCAGGACTCAGCGCTTCCCTTTGATCTCCTGGTGCCTGTGATCTCTCCTGGCCCTGGGTTTGGGGAAGTTGGGACAGATCCCGCAGGGATTGGTCCCTGTAACCCTTTGTGTGCCTCTGTGGGAGGCCCCAGGGCAGGGGCTGCCTCTCCTCCTGGGACCCCATGCTGCCAGTGGGGTTTCCCAACAGTGTCATGGACAGGTTTGGTTTGGGCTGGGGCTCTCCAGGGCTGTAAAGCCCGTGAGCTCACCCAGCCCATGCCTGGTCCTGCCCAACCCCCATGTCCTGCCTCATCCCTTTGGAGCTGGATCCAGACAAGGGAGGCCCAGGAGGAGCTCCTGCATCAGCCCACAATGGAGGGGGGAGCTCAACCCCTCCTGAGAACCCCGAGGAGGACCCAAGAGTGGGCTGTTGTCTGTGCTGCTGGGAGAGCTGCTGCTCCCCACCCTGCAGGCCCCGCAGGGCTGGGGGAATCCCTTCTTCCTCTTCCTCTTCCTCCTCCTCCTCCTCCTCCCTGCAGGGCCTTGGTGGGCAGTGGGTGCTGGCAGCTGAGTGGCACCTGGGACTGTTGGGGACAGAGGGGGCAGGACAGGCAGCTCTGCTCACTGCTCACGGTAATTAGTGTGCTGATGAGATAATGAGTGAGGGGGGGGCTGTGGGTGTTGCCAGGGGGTGTCCCACCCCCCTGTGCCACCCCCCTGCCCATGGTCCTGAGCCCCTCCGTGCAGGGTCAGGATGCTTTGCTGTGCCCACGGCTGCTGTCCCACCCTGAGCTTAGAGATGAGCTCATCACCTTAATTACTGAGAGCGTTGATTAGCTGTAACCTTTGCACAGGTCCTGGCCACTCACAGCTCCAGGGCTGGCCTTTTCCTGCTCCTCCTTGCAGGATACGGGGGAGATGCTCTGGATTTAGTCCCCGAGTGTGTTCCTGTGGGGCCCCTCCCGGTGAGTGGCACTGTGGAATGGCATCCCTTGCTCCTTGCAATGCCTTGAAATCCACCCTTGGCTCAGTCTGGGGGGACAATGAGGAACACAGGACACAGAGGTGCCCCCTGGCCCTGCAGAGGTCTGGAGGGAAACACCCACTGCCCTGCAGAGGATCTGGGGACGTTCAGCATCTCCCACAGCTCCCACTGGTACTGACACGAGGGGCTGGGTGTCCACAGGACACCCTTGTTCCCAGGATGCTTTCCAGTGGCCTGGGCTCAGCAGCTCCCCTGTGTCCAGCCTGGCATCGGGACCAAGGGAGGGGCCTTACCCTTGTGAGGTTCCTGGATGCTCTGGGGTCATTGTGAGGTGTGATGAATTTACAAGGACTCAGCCTGGCTCTCAGGGGGTGGATTTGAGCTCCCTGGTATGAGCTGGGGTTGGTTCCCATTTTGTAGGGACATCCCAGCTCTCCTGGTCCAGCCATACTCAATCCTCAGCTGTTTCCTCTTTCTAGGAGAAACTGAGATTAAAAAATATCTAAATAAGCAAAGAAGAAGGTCCCAGAGGTTGTGAAGGGGCGCAGGGTCCTCTGGCACCTCCTGTCCCTGCCTGTGCATGGTGTGGGAGAAGAGTCAAGTCCCCAAATGTCCCTAAGGCTCCTTTTCCCCTCGGAAGGGCGACGGGAGACGCGCGGCCGCCCTGGGAGACGGGAGCCAGGCCTGGGGAATGCCCAGCCTGGGAACGTGAGCCGGGTACCAAACCCTGCTGGCTGCTGGCTGGGGGGGCACCGAGCCCAGCAGGGCCCTGGGAGCCGGGAGCCCTTCCCTTCCTGAGCCTCCAAAGGCTGGAAAACAGTTCCAGGTTAATTAATTCTGTCCCCATGTCCTTGTCCCACGGAGCTTTCCCTGTGCTCGGAGCTGGACCCCATCATATCCTTGCTCCCTGTGTGGCTCTGGGGGTGTTTTTTGCTGCTGCTCTGCTCCTGGGTGCACGAACCCGGCACTCAGCACCTCTGCAAACCTGGGGGGACAGCGATTTGGGGGGAGAAACCCCCTTCAGTGTGTGGTTTGGCATCCCCTGGGATCGGTGGGAGACGTAATCCTTGGCATCCCGGCGCATCCCGTGGCATCCCCTTCCCTCTGCATCCTCCCCATCCTGGTTAACGCCAGCACGCGGCTCCTTTGGCTCAGGATCCCGAGGAGCTGCTGGAGAAGGATTTATCCTCCAGAACAGGTGATGCCACTGAGCCTCTGCTAGGCAGGAAGGGGATGTGCCTCTGTTTTCCAGTTTTCCTCAGTTTCCCACTGTTTTCCTCAGTTTCCCACTATTTTCCTCAGTTTCCCACTGTTTTCCTCAGTTTCCCACTGTTTTCCTCAGTTTCCCACTATTTTCCTCAGTTTCCCACTATTTTCCTCAGTATTCCACTGTTTTCCATCCTGGCCCCAGCAGGAGCTGCCGTTCCCTCCCTGGTGTGGCCCTGGATCCGATGCCACAGCACGTGCGTGGAGGGAGGAGGGGGAGGCTTTCCCAGCTTTTCCAGCTGGTTTTTGTGCTTTTCCCTGTTCCCTCGATGCTTTACGGAGGGAAGGGGAATATTTGCCGTGGGGAGTGTCCGGCAGCCCTTCCTTCCCTCCCCGGCCGTGCGTGGCTCCGGGGGGAGCGGAGGTGGGGTGGAACAGAGAGCTTTTTGTGGCCACGCGTCCATCTTTCCCACTTAATTAATTTGACATTTAAGCTTGAGTTTCTTGTGCGAAGCTGCCGAGCGTTTCGGGCGACCTTCACGGGCGAAGCCTCCCCCTTCCCATCCCATGTGCCCAGCCCATGGAGCGGGATGGGAGCTGCTGGAAGTCGAGGCAGGAGGGAAGGATGTGGCCGGATCCAGGCAGAGGTGGCTCCTGGCACTGCCAAGCTGGGCATGGACACAGGGTGGTTCGGGGTCCTGCTGTGGTCGAGCAGGAATGGGATTGGACCTGGCGTCGCGTGGGTGGCACAGAGATGCTCATTTTGGCTGCTGGGGAGGTGAAAAACATTTCTAGAGGCGGTTCTTTCGAGGCTTTTTGCTTAAAAATGACTCAGAAAGTTCACTGTGGTCCTGGTTAAGCCGGTGTTTGACCCAGAGCCTGCACTGCGTGGAGTGGGTTGGAGTGGGTTGACCCTGGCTGGATTCCATGGACTCATTAAATCCCTCTCTGCAAGTAGACAGAAAGGAGAGGGGGCATCCACCCACCACCTTTATGGGCAAAAAAACAGACTCGAAGTGAGATGATACCTAAAATTTATTACTAACAGGATAAAAGCTAAGCTAAATAGTGAGGAGAAAAACCAGTCTTAAAACACACACCACACACACACACTTTTTCCCCCACCCCTCCTTCTGTCCATGGGGGTTGTAGTGGGTACGGGGGGAGCAGCGCTGGGCACTGCTGTGGTCCCCCCCTGGGTGGGGGTGATGCTCCTCCAGCCTCACATCCCCTTTCCCACCTCGGCATCCCAGGATGGGCCATTCCAGCTCCCTCCAGGCTGGATTGGGACGTTCCCTCTGTGTGTGTGTGTTTACATCTCTGCGGCCACGATGCAAAGCATCTCCCTTCCCTCTGAACAGCTTGGCCACGGCTCCAACTATTTATTTCGAGATAAAAATAACAGCAGCAGCAACCTCAGGGCTGCTGTTTCTGCCCGGGCTGGTGGCGAAACAAGGATTATTTTAACAAGAAAGGGGGGAAAAAACCCCTCAGTGTGGGGAATTCTGGACACGCATCCCCACGTGCAGCCCCAGAGTGGGAGCTGAGCCGGGGAGGGGGAGGCAGGAGCTGGGGAGAAGCGTCATCTCTCGGGCAACACGGGGCACAACTTGTTGGCAAAACACTTTATTTGCCAAAAAATGCTGTTTTGTGGAGGAGGAGGAGGAGGGGAATGAAGCTGTTTCGTGAGCCGGGCTGAAAAGCTGCTGAGAAAGGGGGTGGTCCCGGGTTTGGGTGGGTTTGGAAGTGATGCTCGCGTGGCAAATGTCAGAAATATAACACAAGGCTGCGTTTTGGGGGAAGAGAGTGGGAGTTTGGGTCCAAACTGGGCATTAAAAAAAAACCCAAAAACTTATTTATTCCTTATTTTTGCAAGTTAAGCTGTAACAGAACACAAAGTCCCTGTGTTTGCCTCCCTCCCCAGAGCACTTTTCCCTGCAGAGGCAGCGAGTGGTGCTGGCTCGGAGCACACAAAGAGATTTAATACCCCAAACCAGGTGTCGACCCACCATTTCCAGCTTCTTTGAGGCCAGTTGGGGCCCGCTGGGCTCCTCACGACTTTCCTGGGAGCTGCCTCTCCTGGAGGATGGCTGTTGTCTCCCTGGGGAACATAAAGACCATGTGCTCCATAAATACCACCCAGAGAAAGCTGGAATAATGCAATTTTTTGGCCTATTTTGGAGGCTTTTTGGCGAGCGGCATCACCCAGCCTTTTGTTTTTCCTTTCCCTGGGGCAGAGGCTCCAGGTGCCCACTGTGGGAATCTCCTGCCACCAGGGTGAGGGTGTCTGAGCCGAGTGGCACCGGAGGTGGCACTTTGAGGAGCACCAACTGCTCCAAAGCCTTGGCTCCGGCCCAGTGGAAAATCCCGGGGCTGCCAGGCAGTTGTTGATGGAATGGGGTGATTTTCTGTGCGGATTTATCCCACCCTGGAGGCTGCTCCAAGCGCGAGGTTCCCTTTTTTGGAGGCGCCGGGTGAGGTGGTGGCTGTGTCCCTGTGACTTTGGGGTGCTTTGGGTTGGTGTCACCTTTGTCACCTCCTCCTCCTCCTCCTCTTCCAGGAGGAGTAATGCGGGATGTGACGACTCCTCTTTGCAGGGTGTTCCCCTCCTCCTGAGGCCTGACCACCTCAGTGCACCCCTGTGTGACCTGGAGCACCCACTCGTGCTCCCATGGCACTAATGAGTGCTAATTAAGCGCTAATTAGCCCCCAGTGGTTGCAGGTCAGTGCCCTGCCAGCACGCATGGTCCATGCCCTGTGTGCTGACCCTGCAAAGGATGATTACAAACATCCTGTGCAAACCTAAGGGGGGTGGTCCTGGCGTTAATTACTCTGCTGTTAATTAGCCTGGTGTTAATTAGCGAGTGTGCTGGCGGGGATATTGGGGTCCTGGGCATCAATGAGGGGCTCAAGAGCAGCGAGCTGGGATGAAATAGGGTCCTGTGCTGGATTTATTGGCCGTGGGGCTCCATCATCCCACTGGGCTCCTTGGGAATGCTGGCGTGGGAATTGCATCCCGCTGGGATACCTGGGAGAGCTGGAGCCACAGCACCCAGCCCTTGCAATGCCACGTCCCCAGGGCTGCCTGGGTTTGTTTTCCCTGGCACTGAAAGGAGCTGTTTCTCCCCATTTATCCGTAAATAACTGGTTTGCTGGGATCTGCTCGTTAGCCCCTGACAAGCTGTAATTAGGCTGTGAGAGGGGGGGGGAAGGGAAGAGGGGGGGGCACCCTGGCTGGGTGCTGGGGTGGCCCTGGGGCACCCCCTGGAGCATTGGGGGCTCATCACTGGGCAGGACCCCCCTGGATTTTGGGGGTGATGCTGTAATGGGGGTGATGCAACTGGTTCTCCCTCTTTGCCCTCTTGCCTTTAATTGGGGTTAATTAACGCCTGCTCCCCCAGCACAGAGTGCTGGTCCATCTCAGTGCCCAGGACCTGGCAGTGGGGGTCACACTGTCCCCAAATGTCCCACCAGAGATGTCCTTAAAGCCACTGCTGGTGATGGCCAGGGAGGGGATGTTCGTGTGGAAGTGGGAAGGTGCTCCCCGTGCTGGTGGGATTGTTGCACCCTGCACCCTCCAGGATGGGAACAGGCCATGGGACACCCCAAATCCCATCCCCAATCCCTTTGTCTCCCATGGCAAGAGCTCTTCAAACGCCCAGGGAAACGCTGGAAGAGGAGGAGGAGGGTGGGAGGAAGGGAAGGCTCTTGGTTCTGTGGAGGAAAACAGAGGGACTGTGTGGGCATCATCCCTGGCAGGGATATCCCTATATCCATAGGGACATCCCTATATCCATAGGGACACCACCCCCTGACCCCAGAGGGAGTTGGAATTCCAGGAGCTGGAAAGGGAGGGGGTGGCTGGGGCTGCAGGAAGCGAGAGCTCCATGTCCTGTCTGCCTCCTGGGAGAGTTTGGGTGTAAATAGTGACTTTTTGGGGCTCCCTCCTCAGGGTGCTCCCTGGAGCACTTGGGATTCGTGGTGGGAAGGGACTGGGAAAGAACAGCCCTGTTGGCTCTTCCGTTTAGACTCCAAGGGAAGATTTGGTAAAAAGTGTTTTATTTCTGTAGGGTTTTGTGGTGTTTGGTTGGTTGCTGGTCCCACCAGCCTGGTGTGAGACTGAGGGTCTGGCAAAGCATCCAGTGGTGTGGGAAGAGGTTCCCGGGAACCCAAATGTAGGGATTCTCCCTCTGATCCAGCCCAGCCTCCAGACTGATTCCTTCCAGCATCCCGGTGCTGTAACTCTGGATAAATGACATTACTAAGCCCATGTCACCAACTTCATGCTGCTGGCGATGCCAGGACAGGGAGGGCAGCAGGATTGGGGTGCAGAGTCCCCCTTTCCCAGCCTTCCCCCCATCCCAGGCAAGGGCTGCTGCCCGTGGACAGCCAGGAATCCCCTTCCCCAGCCCTCTCACCCCTTCATTCCCTTCCTGCAGCCGGCGTGTTTTCCCTGATGGATGTATTAAATCGGGATGTGAGGGGGCCAAGCAGGAGTGGGAGAGGAGCTGGGTTGGACACTGAGGGTCATGGAAAAGGGACCATTTCATCCCTCCTGCTGCACTTTGGATGATCCAAGCAGACAAGGGGCCACGTGTGGTGGATTTCCCCTTTCCTGGGAAATGCTCCTGGTGAAATGTGTTGTGTGCCTGGTTTTTGGTTTTTTTTTGGGTAGGAGCCACAGACCAGCAGCGAGGCTATTCCTGAGCCTCTCAGCTCTGCACATCTTCCTCTTTGCCCTGGATTTGGCCTTAAAACTCCAAATCTCTCCCCAAAACCCCCGGCAGGTGAGATTCCCACACGTTTTCTCCCATGGTGTTGCAGGGACCGGTGGATTTGGGGCCAATCCTGGCTGCCGGGTGGGGGGATGTCACCCCAACACCCACTCCCATCCTGCCAGGCATGGCCTGATCCTGCCTTTCCCAGTGCAATTCCAGCTGCTCCCAGCCAGCACAGTTGGAGTTTGCTTCCAGCTATAAATATCTTGGAACGCAGCAAAGCCCCCAAAGGGTTTAGGCTCTATATATAGTTTTCTGCAGCAGAAAGACATATTGCATGGAGGCTGGGCAGTGGGATCTCCTTCTAGGAATGGAGGGAAGGAGAGGACATCCTGGGGAGGGGTGTGATAATGACTTTCCATGTGGGTGCAGGGCTGGATCATCTCCCTACAGCCCGTGTCCTTGTCCCATTGTGCCCTGGCAGCTGCTCCGCTCTGGGTCTTGCTTGTGTTGAGCCCCAGCAGAAGTTCTGTCTGAGCGTGGAGGAAAAGGGACATAAAACATTTATAGCCCTTGAAAATCATCAAGGAAATGTCTGTCTCTGTTAAAATAGCAGGAGCAATTAAAGGAGGGAAAAAAACCCCAGCAAAACCCAACAGCAGGCCTTGTGTGGTATCCCTGCTCTTTTCCAAGTGCTTCCCGTTCCCTTGTGCTCCCCCATCCCAGCAGCTCAGAGGGTGGGACAAGATCTGACCCCTTCCCATCCCAGGAGGACCAAACCAGTGTGAAAACCCAATCTTGTGGCCCTCCAAACACGCTCAGACCTGAATCTTGACTTAAAATGAAAGGGCACCGAGAAGTTAATTGGGTTCCTTCTGCTTCTGGGTGTTTGCAGCGAGGCTGGAGCGGGGTCGGTGCTTCCTGCCCGACTCTGGTCGTTGTTAATTAGGAAAGCCCCAAACTTGAACTTCCCCAATGCCTTGACCGGCTGGAGGGGGATTTATCCTCTGTGGATGGGTCCTTCCCCCCGCCAGAACGAGGATGAGGTGGGAGTGAGGGAAAGCAGGCACTCCCAAACAGGCCAAATCCTGTGGGTAAGGGGAATTTTGGTGCTGCTTTATTTGACTCAGTGTCTTCCAGAGGAAAAATTCCCTGTTTCTGCAGCAGGGCACAAAGGGTCGGGCTCGCTCGCTCGAGCTTTGCACTTCCCTGCCTAAAAATCAATGGTCTAGTGGGTTTTCATCCTTTGTTTCTCCTTTTGCCAAGGTTTTAACCTGGCTGAGGAGCAGAGCTGCTTCTCGGGGGTGAGAAAGAGGGTCAGGACCCACTGTGGTTGCAATCCACGACTGGCGTGGCTTGGAGCTTTTCCTGCTGCAGCGACTGGCATCGTGGCATTTCTCATGAGCTGAGCTTTTGGGAGCTGGGGCTTGCCTTGGCAAAGAGCTCCAGGGGTTTGCTCACCCCATCCTGGCACAGCTCAGACCTCACTCGTGTGAGAAAGAGGAAAGAAAATGCCAGGAGGGGAAATCCGGGGAGGAAGAGCAGGTCTGGGTGAGGTGGCCAGGAGGGCGCTGGGCACAGCAGCGGGTCCTGCCTGTGCCAGAGGGAGGGAGGGACGGAGGGGCCCTGGAGGGGCACATTTTCCTGGAGCTGATGGTGTAGGGAAGTGTTTGCTAAAGAGGAAAATGACTGACCTGGTATGAGCGCAGGACCGCCTGTTTTGACTTGAAAATGAGGGGTCACTTCGTGTTTTGGGCTAATAAATGTCTTGGCTTTGTTGATTTTGCAACGACGTTCCTTCCTGATGGGATCACGCCAGCCCTGAGACCCATGGGAAAGTCCTCCTGTGTTGTGAAATCAAAACTTTGGGTCTCTTTCCTTCACCCACCGGGCTCTGAGAGCCTCGGGGGTCCTGTTTTCAGGCTTTGCCCGCTGGCTTTGGAACTGGAAGTACTTTTCCAGGCACAATCCCCTGTCTTGTGGAGCTGAGGATTTGAGGAAGAGCTGGTGTGTGGAGGGAGGTGGTCACTGCGTGGAGAGGTTCTTCCTTGCTCTGAAACCTCTCCCTGGGGGAACAAGCTGAGCACAGGGTGAAACAAGCTGAGCACGGGGTGAAACAAGCCCTGTGGCTGCCAAGATGTGCCCTGGGAGCCTGTTCCCCTGGGATGGAGTTCTCCCTGCTTGCTTTTTCCTCCTGCTCTGATGGCTTTTGGGTTGTGGATGAGAAGAACTGTGGGGTTTGAAATGGTGAGGCCAGGGCCTGCGTGTGGCTGGGTGGTGTTTCCCTGGGGATGCTGGTGCCTGTTCCCTTGCAGGGATGCTGGTACCCATTCCCATGTGGAGGTGCTGGTGTGTTTCACTATTTCCCACCTTCCCAGGGATGCTGGTACCCATCCCTGTGTGGGGATGCTGGTACCTGTCTCCATGTGGGGATGCTGGTACCCGTCTCCATGTGGGGATGCTGGTACCCATCCCTTTTTGGGGATGCTGGTATTTGTCCCTGTTTGGGGATGCTGGTACCTGTCCCTGTTTGGGGGTGCTGGTACCTGTCCCTGTTTGGGGATGCTGGTACCCATCCCTTTTTGGGGATGCTGGTACCCATCCCTGTTTGGGGATGCTGGTACCTGTCCCTGTTTGGGGATGCTGGTATCTGTCCCTGTTTGTGGATGCTGGTACCCATCCCTTTTTGGGGATGCTGGTACCCATCCCTGTTTGGGGATGCTGGTACCCATCCCTTTTTGGGGATGCTGGTACCTGTCCCTGTTTGGGGATGCTGGTACCCATCCCTTTTTGGGGATGCTGGTACCCATCCCTGTTTGGGGATGCTGGTACCTGTCCCTGTTTGGGGATGCTGGTATCTGTCCCTGTTTGTGGATGCTGGTACCCATCCCTTTTTGGGGATGCTGGTACCCATCCCTGTTTGGGGATGCTGGTACCCATCCCTTTTTGGGGATGCTGGTACCTGTCCCTGTTTGGGGATGCTGGTACCCATCCCTGTTTGGGGATGCTGGTACCTGTCCCTGTTTGGGGATGCTGGTACCCATTCCCACATGGAGACAGCGATAGTCATTCCCATGAAGGGATGCAGCTGTGATTGAAGGTCCCTCCACAGGGATGTTGGTACCCATCCCCATATGGGGATGTTGGTATTTTTGATGGTGTCCCCACAGTGAAGCTGGTACACATTCCCATGAAGGGATGCTGGTACATCTGACAGCCCTGCCACGGGGATGCTGGCACCTTTTCCACCCCTGGAGCTGCTGGAATGTTTGAAGGTTCCCCACAGAGGTGCTGGTGCCGGTCCCTGCACAAGGATACCGGTACCCACCCCATGGGGAGATGCTGGTGTGTTAGGTGTTGTCCCTAGAGGGATGCTGACTCCCATCCCCATACAGGGATACTGGGATACTCAGTGGTGTACCCACAGGGATGCTGGTACCTCCGACAGTCCTGCCACTGGGATGCTGGTACCTGTCCCCCCTCGGGGGTACTGCTATGTTTGACCACCCGCCCTCAGGAAAAAGTGGTTTCTCTCCTTTCTTCCCCTCTCAACCCTCCCTGGCTGGACAGAACATTTATCTCCTGCCTTCTGTGTCTTCCTCTCGTGTTTTCAGCCGTTTGACACTAAAACAAACTACTTTGGATGGAAAAAGAGGCCTCAGCTGCAGTAAAACCCCCTCCTCTTGCACTGGTAGTTTGTTCCTCCCCTGCTTCCAGACCATATCCAGGAGCTGCTGGAGGTGGTTTTGACTTCCCTCTACAACAATAAGTTTCTCTTCCACAGCAAGACTGGAAGTGCTGAACACTCTGAACAAGTGACACGAAATGTGGCAGGAAGGGGCATTTACACCACAGGGTTCAGGCCGGTTTGAATCTTTGCAGAAACCTCCTTCCCGCCTGGATTTTTGCTGAGGGAAACAACAGGTTGCAAAATAACTATTGACATTTCTCCCCTCGGGGACTTCCCAGTGCCAGCCCCAATCCAGCCCTGCAGGTGGACGCTGCCAAATGCCTGTGAGTGGGAAGATGCTCAGCGGTGGGGAATTATGGTGGGTTTTGGTTTTTTCCTTAACGGGAGAAGCCGTGTTCCTACAGAAACCTGGTCCTGAAGGGAAGGAGCATCCCAGAGGCACCTGTAAAAGCTTCTGGCTTTATGCTCAGCCTTGCAAAAAAAGGTTTGTAAAATGAAAACTGGAGCATAGTGGGAGCATCTTTGGAGCAGTTGGCCCTTCTTGGAAGAGCTTTGGGCTCTGGGAGACGGAGCTGTGCTGAGCCCCCCCACCCGTGACGTGCGTGGGAACCGGGTCCTGAGCCGGCTGGAGCCACGGCGAGCGTGGGATTAGACCCGAGAGATGCTCCGAGCCCGCCGCTCCCTTTGGAAACCCGAGCAGCCGCCGCCGCATCCCCCGGCACCCGCTGCCTGGGGCGTGAAAACGCGGGGATGCCTCAAAGGCGGGGATGCCTGAAAGGCGGGGATGCCTCAAACGCGGGGGTGCCTCAAACGCGGGGATGCCTCAAAGGCGGGGGTGCCTCAAAGGCGGGGGTGCCTCAAACGCGGGGATGCCTCAAACGCGGGGATGCCTCAAAGGCGGGGATGCCTCACATGCGGGGATGCCTCAAACGCGGGGATGCTTCAAACGCGGGGATGCCTCACATGCGGGGATGCCTCAAACGCGGGGATGCCTCAAANTTGCAGCCTCTGGATCCCATCCTGGTTCCCACACTGGCTCCCTGCCCTCATCCCACCCTGTGGATCCCACCCTGTGGATCCCACCCTGGTTCCCACACTGGTTCCCTGCCTTCATTGCAGCCTCTGGATCCCATCCTGGTTCCCACACTGGCTCCCTGCCCTCATCCCACCCTGTGGATCCCACCCTGTGGATCCCACCCTGGTTCCCACACTGGTTCCCTGCCTTCATTGCAGCCTCTGGATCCCATCCTGGTTCCCACACTGGCTCCCTGCCCTCATCCCACCCTGTGGATCCCACCCTGTGGATCCCACCCTGGTTCCCACACTGGTTCCCTGCCTTCATTGCAGCCTCTGGATCCCATCCTGGTTCCCACACTGGCTCCCTGCCCTCATCCCACCCTGTGGATCCCACCCTGTGGATCCCACCCTGGTTCCCACACTGGTTCCCTGCCTTCATTGCAGCCTCTGGATCCCATCCTGGTTCCCACACTGGCTCCCTGCCCTCATCCCACCCTGTGGATCCCACCCTGTGGATCCCACCCTGGTTCCCACACTGGTTCCCTGCCTTCATTGCAGCCTCTGGATCCCATCCTGGTTCCCACACTGGCTCCCTGCCCTCATCCCACCCTGTGGATCCCACCCTGTGGATCCCACCCTGGTTCCCACACTGGTTCCCTGCCTTCATTGCAGCCTCTGGATCCCATCCTGGTTCCCACACTGGCTCCCTGCCCTCATCCCACCCTGTGGATCCCACCCTGTGGATCCCACCCTGGTTCCCACACTGGTTCCCTGCCTTCATTGCAGCCTCTGGATCCCATCCTGGTTCCCACACTGGCTCCCTGCCCTCATCCCACCCTGTGGATCCCACCCTGTGGATCCCACCCTGGTTCCCACACTGGTTCCCTGCCTTCATTGCAGCCTCTGGATCCCATCCTGGTTCCCACACTGGCTCCCTGCCCTCATCCCACCCTGTGGATCCCACCCTGTGGATCCCACCCTGGTTCCCACACTGGTTCCCTGCCTTCATTGCAGCCTCTGGATCCCATCCTGGTTCCCACACTGGCTCCCTGCCCTCATCCCACCCTGTGGATCCCACCCTGTGGATCCCACCCTGGTTCCCACACTGGTTCCCTGCCTTCATTCCAGCCTCTGGATCCCATCCTGGCTCCCTGCCCTCATCCCAGCCTGACTCCCTGCTTTCATCCCAACCTGTGGATCCCACCTTGGTTCCCTGCCTTATTCCCAGCCTGTGGATCCGAGCCTGTCTCCTGTGGATCCCAGCCCGTTTCCTGTGGATCCCACCGTGGCTCCTGTGGATCCCAGCCTGTCTCCCTGCCCTTATCCCAACCTCTGGATCCCAGCCTGGCTCCTGTGGATCCCAGCCTGTCTCCTGTGGATCCCAGCCTGGCTCCCTGCCTCCCACTGTTTGGGGGTTTAATTCCCTGTAGTGATAGGGCAGAAAACCCCTTTTCAGGCTTCATGTGCAGAGCCTGACCCTTGTCTGGGTGGACTCGGGGCGTTGCTCCTCTCTCCGTCCCATCCAGGGGCTGGATGTGGCTCTCAGTGCCATGGTCTGGGCGACAAGGTGGTGTTGGGTCAAAGGTTGGACTCGATGATCTCAGAGGTCTTTTCCAGCCTCGTTGATTCCATGGTTCCGTCCCCCTGCAGCACTTGCCCTTGAACCCAGAGCTGGGTTACTCCAACTGATCTCCCCCAGGCTGGAATCCCGATGAAAATCACGGCACGTTTGCAGTTTGGCAGCTTCTTAATCAACACCCGTTTTCCATTTCCATGACAACTCCGGGAAGGTGGGCAGGAACTCCATCCTGTCGGACACACACGAGCTCGCAGACACCCCGTCCTGCTGCTGGGGCCGGCGGTCAGCGGAAAAAAAAAGTGGTTAATCCTGATTAAAGGCCAGAAGGAAAGGGAAAAGGGCTGCTTGGTTATTTCAGCAGCGTTTTGAGTCCTGCCTGTGGGAAGGAGGAGTTGGTGTTCATCTGCAGCTGCCTGCAAGAAGCTGTGATATATTCCTGATTAATTATTATTAGGAGGTTCGTTAGCTGTGGCTCATGGTGAGAATGGATTGGGAGGGGCAAATGGGGCTCTGGTAACTGAACTGTCACCGTTTAGGGACAGGCAGGGGATGGAGGTCACAGGTCAGCCCTTTCCCTGCCACTCAAACATGGCATGAACAGCATCCCCATCCCAGGGGGTTTGGGAGGAGGAGCTGGGGGGGCTCAGCCTGGAGAAAAGGAGGCTCAGGGGGGACCTTCTCATGTCCCCAACTCCCTGACAGGAGGGGGTGCCAGGGGGGATCGGACCCCATTCCCAGGGAACAGGGACAGGAGGAGAGGGAAGGGCCTCAAGTTGCACCAGACGAGGTTAAGTTGGATATGAGGAAAAATTTCCTCATGGAAAAGGTTGTCCAGCCCTGGCACAGGTGCCCAGGGCAGTGGTGGAGTCCCCATCCCTTGAAGCATTTAAAAAATGCGTAGATGTGACACTTGGGGACATGGGTTAGTGGTGAGTTAACGGTTGGACCTGAGGGGGCTTTTCCAGCATTAATGATTCCATGATTTTATTGCTGTTTTCATGGGCTCGGTGCAACCTGGAGCTGGTGCTGAGAGGGCTCCGTGGCTGGGGGCGATGCCTTTGGGTGGGTTCTGCATCCCAGGAGGGAGGGGACTGAGGGAATTCCCCGAGCTGGAGCAGCTTCAGGCTGTGGGTTGCCACGTGTAGGATCGGTGGGATTTGCACAGAACACCCCAAAAAGTCTGTTAAAGCAGCTCTGTGGGTGCTGTTGCCCATCCTCACCGTGGGGGCAGGATGTGGCCCCTCCCTTTGCTCCAGAGGCCCTTTTCCATGTGCCTGATGTGCTTGGAAATGCACGGAAAATCTCTCTTAATGGGGACAATTTCTTGGGCAAAATCCCCCTTAATGGTGACAGTTCCTTGAGGAAAATCCCCCTTAATGGTGACAACTTTCTTGGGGGGAAAATCCCCCTTAATGGTGACAACTTTCTTGGGGGAAAAATCCCCCTTAAGGGCGATGACTGTCTTGGGGGAAATTCCTACTTATGGTGACAGTTCCTTGGGGAAAATCCCCCTTAATGCTGACAATTCTTTGGGGAAAATCCTCCAATGGTGACAATTTTCTTGGGGTAAATCCCCCTTAATGGTGACAGTTCCTTGGGGAAAATCCTCCTTAAGGGTGACGAATTTCTTGGGGGGAAAATCCCCCTTAATGGTGACAACTTTCTTGGGGGAAAAATCCCCCTTAAGGGCGATGACTGTCTTGGGGGAAATTCCTACTTATGGTGACAGTTCCTTGGGGAAAATCCCCCTTAATGCTGACAATTCTTTGGGGAAAATCCTCCAATGGTGACAATTTTCTTGGGGTAAATCCCCCTTAATGGTGACAGTTCCTTGGGGAAAATCCTCCTTAAGGGTGACGAATTTCTTGGGGGGAAAATCCCCCTTAATGGTGACAACTTTCTTGGGGGAAAAATCCCCCTTAAGGGCGATGACTGTCTTGGGGGAAATTCCTACTTATGGTGACAGTTCCTTGGGGAAAATCCCCCTTAATGCTGACAATTCTTTGGGGAAAATCCTCCAATGGTGACAATTTTCTTGGGGTAAATCCCCCTTAATGGTGACAGTTCCTTGGGGAAAATCCTCCTTAAGGGTGACGAATTTCTTGGGAGGAAAATCCCCCTTAATGGTGACAACTTTCTTGGGGGAAAAATCCCCCTTAAGGGCGACGACTGTCTTAGGGGAAAGTCCTATTTATGGTGACAGTTCCTTGGGGAAAATCCCCCTTAATGGTGACAATTCCTTGGGGAAAATCCTCCTTAATGGTGACAACTTTCTTGGGGGGTAAATCCCCCTTAACGGTTACAATTCCTTGGGGAAAATCCCCCTTAATGGTGACAACTTTCTTGGGGAAAATTCCTATTTATGGTGACAATTCCTTGGGGAAAATCCCCCTTAATGGTGACAACTTTCTTGGGGGAACTTCCTATTTATGGTGACAATTCCTTGGGGAAAATCCCCCTTAACGGTGACAATTCCTTGGCTCTTGGGGAGGAAGGAGGTCTCGGATCCCACCGAGCTGCAGCACAGGGAGGACCATCTGTGACCCCCCAGTTATGGGGTGGGGAAACTGAGGCAGCAGCTGGAAGGGACAGGGAGGAGTTGGGAAAAAGGGAATGGAGCATCTTCCCTCTAAGAGATCCTTCGGGGGCTTAGTGCTTCCCCTCGCCGCCTTAATGACCGCAATTAAGCCGATGGCCGCAAATGAAGTGGCGTTTAAAGAGCGAGATAAAACGCAAAACGCAAAACTGCCCCGGTTGCTTCCCGGGGTCCTTCGGAGGCTTTTTCCTCTCGCGGCTGCGGCGGAGCATCCCCGGTGACATCCCCGGCGCATCGCGGTGACAGCGCCTTGGCTCCATGGAGCCGCATCCAAGGGGGGCTCCTTTGGACGCTCCACATTTTTCCACAGTCCCCTCCAAAGCGGGAGGAAAAAAAAAAGCACTTTTGGCTCGTCCAACCTGTGCCAATGTCACCCGCCACGGCGCGGCTCGCTCGGCGGAGGTGTCCCCCCGCCCGCGGCCGGGGGTGACACGGTGGTGGCTTCGTGCCCTTGGCAGGAGGTGACAGAGCGGTGGCCTCAGCCAAGGGTGGGGGGATTTCTGTCTCCTGGCTCAGCCCTGCTCTGTCTGCGAAGGGCATCACGTGCCACCCCCCCCAAAAAAAAGGCT
This sequence comes from Grallaria varia, assembly GCA_013396735.1. Classification (NCBI taxonomy): domain Eukaryota; kingdom Metazoa; phylum Chordata; class Aves; order Passeriformes; family Formicariidae; genus Grallaria; species Grallaria varia. The sequence continues at coordinate 19,355 of VWZG01003062.1, forward strand.
CAGAAAACCTTTCAGCCTGGCTCGTTGTCCCCGGGACGTGTCCCCGCGTCCCCAAAGAACCGCGTGGAGCTCGTCCCGTCCCTGCCTGGCCTGGGGAGGGCTCAGCCCTCGCTGCTCCCCCCGCGGAACCTCCTGGAAAAGGGATCGGCGGGCGCGGTTTTTCTCTGTGCGCGGGCGTGTCCACCTGGAANCACGCGGGCGTTTCCAGCTGAAACCTTTCCTGCCACAAACAGCCCCGAGACGGGTTTTTTTTTCTATTTTCCCCCCCTTCCCACAACACAATGGAGCATTGTCCTCCCCGGGCCGCTGCGAATTAAAGGGGGGATATGAGCTGGAACACCGCGATCCCTCCCCGGCGTGTGGGGAGCCGGGACGGGGCTCCGCCAGCATCCCCCAAAAGCCTTTTTGTCCCAGGTTTTGCCCTGGAAAAGGACGGGATCTGGGGGGGCCACGGGGACCGGAGCAGGGTGGGAGGCGATGGGAGGGTCGGGGCAGCGCTTGGCTACCTTTAAAAAAAAAAAGGGTAATTGCTCTTTTGCTCGCCTTTTCATTGTGTGCCGCTGGGCTGCGGGCGGAGGCGGAGGGAGCAGCCTGGGAATGGTTGAAAGGGGAGCGCTGGAAGGAGCCCGGCTGGAATGAGACAGCGGGTCCGAGGTTTGGGGGGCAAGGAAAAAACCTCCCTGTGTCTTAGTGGGGCTGTGGAATGATGGACTCGTGGAATGGTTTGGGTTCGAAGGGGCTTTTAAAGGTCATCTCTTTCCTGCCATGGGCAGGGACACCTTCCACCAGCCCAGGTTGCTCCAAGCCCCGTCCAACCTGGCCTTGGACACTCCCAGGGATCCAGGGGCAGCCACAGCTTCTCTGGGCACCCTGTGCCAGGGCCTGCCCACCCTCTTGGGGGAGAATCTCTTCCCAATATCCCATCTAGCTGTGCTCTCTTTGAGTTTAAAGCCATTCCCTTTTTATTCCCTGGAGGAAAAGGGGACCTGTCTCCGCACACTCTACGGGGAGCCCTGGGGAGGATGCTCTTGGCTGGGGATCCCTCTCAGGTGGCACCTTGGCTCCTGCCTTGCTCTGTGTCGCTGCTGCCACCCCGTTTAAGCAGGGTCCATAATTCCTTTTAATCCCTGGAGGCAGCTCCTGCCTCACCTGGCACCCGGAGGTTCACCGGGGTCGGCCCCAGCGCCGCCAGCAATCGGCTTAAGGGAGATAAAGCCGAGGGGACAGGAGGGACAGAGGGAGGTGGTGGGGTCTGGGGGGGTGGGAAAGGAGCCACTGGGGGTCTTGCAGTTATAGCCCGGGAGGTGCAGGGGTGTCACCAGCAGTGGCACTGGGCAGGTCACCCTCAGGGATGGGTGGCAGCCTTTGCCCACTCAGGACTCAAGGCTGGGCTGGGGTCACATGGTGATGGATGTCAGTGCTGAAGAGCTGCTTTTTTGGGGGGTGGAAGGAGCAGTTCTGTGCACGTGAAGGGGATTGTGGCATTTTTGACCCCTCTGGGTAAGGCCTGGCCTTGAAGTCCCTGCCCCTCCTCACTCCTGCCATCCAGGGGCTTCTCCTGGAAGGTGTCAGAGCCACTGCCCCCAGCTGCCTGGGAGCTTGGATGGACAAAGGGCATCACCCAGCACAGGGTGTGAGAGCACTGGGGCCACTGGTCCTGCACCTGAGAGACCCCCCATCTCCCACTGCACCTTCTGACCCCACACACTGCACAGGTGTCCTCCTGTGGGGACCCCCAAAATCGTGTGCCTTTGAGGGGACAAGTGCCAGCTTAATGCAGGGGCCTGAGTCACCCTGCCCAGGGACAGGCAGGGACAGGCAGGCACTGCTGTGGTCATGGAGTGTTAGTGGGAGTCGTGTCCTACAGCTGCAAAAACTGGGGCCAGGCAATGGGAACCCCGTGTTGGTCGGGATGTGCTGGGATAAAGGGGCTGCAGGATCCCTGCAAACCCATTGCAGAAGATGCCAGAGAGTCATGGAATCATGGAGTGGTTTGGGCTAGGAGGGACCTTAAAGGTCATCTGGTCCCACTTCCTGCCATGGACAGGGACACCTTCCACCAGCACAAGTTGCTCCAAGCACCTCCAACCTGGCCTTGGACACTTCCAGGGATGAGGCAGCCACAGCTTCTCTGCCCAACCTGTGCCAGGGCCTGCCCACCCTCCCAGCCAAAAATTCCTTTCCAATATCCCATCTATCCCTGTCCTCTGGCAGTGGGAAGCCATTCCTATTTATCCTGTCCCTCCGTCCCTTGTCCCCAGTTCCTCTCCAGCTCTCCTGGAGCCCCTTTAGGCACTGCAAGGGGCTCTCAGGTGTCCCTGGAGCCTTCTCTTCTCCAGGTGAGCCCCCCCAGCTCTCCCAGCCTGGCTCCAGAGCAGAGGGGCTCCAGCCCTGCAGCATCTCCGGGGCCTCCTCTGGACTCTCTCCAGCAGCTCCACGTCCTTGTGCTGTTGTTGCCCAGGGCTGGAGCAGCTCTGCAGGTGGGGTCTCACCTGGGGGGACAGAGGGACAGGATCCCCTGGACCAGTTGGGGATGAGCCCAGGCTGGGATATCTCACAGCACTGGGAACCAGAGCCCTGGAACTGCCCCTGACCTGGGGCAGGACAGACAGAGCCTGGCTGAGGGTCCCTCCCAGCCCTATCACTTCAATTAGTGCAGTCAGAGCTGATTGCCAGGGAACATCCCTGGGCAGTGTGTCACTGGCGCTGTTTCTCCTGCTCCCATCCCCACAGCAGCCTGACATCCCTCTGCCACGGGCACAGCTTTGGGCAGGGAGCAGGGCTGGGCAGAGCCCAGCTGGGCATGGCCTTGGCCCTGCAAGGGGCAGAAATCAGGATCTGTGTGCAGGGTGTGCAGGGAGCACTCTCGGGAGCATCCCTGTGGTGGCTGGAATGGGAAACTCCCCATTAATCCTTGGTGCTGGGCCAAGCTGCTCATCCAGCTCAGCCCTGGTGGGGTTTTGGGGCCAGGGAAGGCAGAACCATCACGCCCTCACCAGTGTTCCCACTCCCAGCTTGGGCTGTGACCCCAAATCCACACTTTGATTGCAGCCTGGAGGGTGCAAACCTCTTTATTTCGGATAGTTGGGGGCAGGCTCAGGGGACACCCCCTCCTCCACCCCAGCAAGGTGCAGATCTACACCTCGGGTGTTATTCTGGCTGCTGTTTGTATGCCTTCCCCATCTGGGTTGGATGCACCCTTGGGAACCTTGTCCCTGGGGATGCCACGTGGAGCAGAGTCCCAGAGGTTAATGATAGAGGTGCTAAAAATAGGGGATTTATCTCCAGACTCACAACCTCGTGCATTTTGGGAAGAGGGCGGGAGGAAGGGCAGGATGGAGCTGGGATCAGCAGGGGATCAGCAGGAGCTCTGGGCTGGTGGGTGCAATGTGGAGGTTGGGGTGGTCTTGTGGCTGCTCGGGGGTCCTGATGTTTGTAGGGAAGAGCAAGGGAGATTCCTGCTGCTTCCAGGGATCGTTCCTGGTGGAGCACATGGAGAGGCGACTTCCAGCCGTGCTGGGGCTTTATTGTATGACTCTGTTTCCTGATGGGTGACAAGAGGGTGGTGGTGCCTTGTTGAGCTGCTGCGAGACTGGCAGAGGGGTTATAAATTCCTGGGGAAAACATTCCCCTTGGGTCAGGCAGGGATTGCTCACCCAGCACAGTGCTCAGTGTGTGTCTCTCGCTTCCCCCCCTCCCTGTGCACCTCCCACGGGTAATTTTAGCATTTAAACCTCCCCAGGTAAATCCTCTGTTTTATTACACCCTAAAAATCCATCACACACCCAGGCCCAAGGTTTTATGCTGCCCTTCCCCCCCGGCACAGACAATCTGTCGGGATCTGGGTGCCCAGGGAGGGCTGTGGGTAATCCCTCCGTGTCACATCCCATCCCTAATCCTCACCCTGTCCCTCGCTGAACTGGCCCTGGGCAGAGGAAGGAGCACAGGATGGGGCTGGGATGGGGCTGAGGTGGGGCTGAGATGGGGCTGGGATGGGGCTGGGATGGGGCTGGGATGGGGTTGGAATGGGGCTGGGATGG
>VWZG01003062.1:23687-40396 GCA_013396735.1 Grallaria varia
TTGGAGGACCTGGGAGCCTGATCTGCAGGAGTGTCACCATCGCCTGAGTGCAAGGAAGGGCTTCATCACCAGGAGGGTGACAGTGCTGGGACAGAGAAAGAAGCACGGGATGGGGCTGGGATGGGGCTGCGATGGGGCTGGGATGGGGAGGAGCCTGGCCAAAACCTGCTGGTGGGGGGCAAGGAGTGGTGCCAGCCCCACCGGATCACAGGGAGTTGGCACAAGGACATGTCCCTGGCACAAGGGAAGGCTGGAAGTGGCCTCCCAGGAGAAGGGAGGTGTTCCAGGCTTGGAGGACCTGGGAGCCTGATCTGCAGGAGTGTCACCATCGCCTGAGTGCAAGGAAGGGCTTCATCACCAGGAGGGTGACAGTGCTGGGACAGAGAAAGAAGCACGGGATGGGGCTGGGATGGGGCTGCGATGGGGCTGGGATGGGGAGGAGCCTGGCCAAAACCTGCTGGTGGGGGGCAAGGAGTGGTGCCAGCCCCACCGGATCACAGGGAGTTGGCACAAGGACATGTCCCTGGCACAAGGGAAGGCTGGAAGTGGCCTCCCAGGAGAAGGGAGGTGTTCCAGGCTTGGAGGACCTGGGAGCCTGATCTGCAGGAGTGTCACCATCGCCTGAGTGCAAGGAAGGGCTTCATCACCAGGAGGGTGACAGAGCGCTGGGACAGGCTGTGCAGGGGGGGATTGTGGAATCTTCTTCCCCTGAAAATATCCAAAAGCTGTCTGGACACAGTCCTGGGACACGTGCCCTCCTTGAGCAGGACAGTTGGACTAGGTCACCTCCGATGGTCCCTTGGAATCTGACCCAGTTTTTGGGCTCCCTGCCCAAAGACTGACCCAGTCTTGGAATCTGACCCAGTCTGTGCTTCCATGTTTTCAGCCTGGAATTTGGGAACTGGGCACCCAGGGAGAGCTGGGCTGTGGGACCACAGTCCCCTCTCCATCACCGGTGTTTAGGTCCTGCATCCCCAGAGAACAACAGGCTCCCCAGGGCAGTGGGCACGGCCCCAAGGCTGCCAGAGCTCCAGGAGGGCTTGGAAAACACTCTGAGGGACAGGGTGGGATTGTTGGGGTGTCTGTGCAGGGCCAGGAGCTGGACTGGATGATCCTTGGGTGTCCTTCCAGCTCAGGGTATTCCATGAGTCTGTGAAGCACTTTCTGAGCATCCCAACATGTTTCTCAGCACAGGCCTGTGTTGTTGGGTCTCCCACTGTCCCCACACACAGGAAAATGGCCAAGGTGACCCCAACACAGCCCAGCAACCCCATTTACCCAAGGCTGAGTTGTGTCCTTGCTGATTCCTTTGCACACAAACCATCTCCCATGGCTTTTCCAGCATCGTTTCTGGCTCTAGGTGGGTGCCCAGGATTTGTGGAAGGCTATTTTTGGGGGGGTCCAGCTTTCTCCTTAGAACCCTTAAGGGGTGAACAGCAGTGATGGTACCTCCAACCTGTGACAAAAGTGGGACGACTCACTCCATGGAGGTGTTCCCCATGGAAAGAGGTGACTCTGTAGGGCTGGGAACGTGGTGAGGAAATCACCACCAGCCCTGAAAACAAACAGGGAAAGTGAGGCAGACTTTTGACCATAAATTCTTGCATTTTGCTTTTTTTTTTTTTGTTTTTTGGCAAATTAAGCAGCAGCTGAAGGAGTTGTAACCTTGTTGCTCCTCTGCTGAGCTACAGCACTTGGGGACCTCGCTGCCTGAGAGGAGAAATCCGTGGTGGTGGTGACTGTACATGTGGAATCTGGAGGTGTGGAATTGTGGCAGTTGCAGGGTGTGAGTGTGGGGAGGCTGCCAGGGAGAGGCTGTATCTTTTATTAGAGCCACTGATATGGTTGGGGAAAAAAAGCTCCAAAGCAGATAAGCTTTTGGGCTCCCAAGTCTTTATTCAGCTCCTAAATAGAAACAGCTCAGTCAGATCACTGGGTTTATTTTAATCAATTTTAGATCTGAAAAAAAGAAAACCAACTGGTGAGCTGAAAAGCTTTTTTTTTTTTTTTTTTTTTGTTTTTTTTTTTTTTTTTTTTTTTTTTTTTTTTTTTTCTGTTTTTTTTTCTCCCTATTTTGTTTTGTTTCCCATGGAGCCCCAATGCTGCAGTGGGGGCTGGGAATGCATTGGCAGAGATGCTGGATTGGGTCAGGACATCCCAAATTTTGGCTTTCTACATCCCCTGAGGAGAAGCTGAGTGAGATGGAGGGCCAGGATTCCTGGACCCTCTCCCAGGCTATTGCAGACTTTGGGGAGGTGCTGCCCAGCTGCTTTGTGACTCAGTTTCCCCACAGGAATGGCAGAGGGGATGCTCCCATCTCCTCTGGGTCCTTGCAACCCCCCCAGTCCTGCTGGCAGGACCTTTTGGTGTCCCCAGACTGGAGATACTCAGCTCTGTGGGCTCCAGGGATTTTGCCTTCAGCCTTTCCCAGGATTCATCCATCCCTCCATGGAGGATGGACATCATCACCCCTGGAGGTCTCCTCTCCTTGGGAAACACCACATTTCCTCTCCTGAGGAGAAAGGAATGATGTTGGGTGTCTGTCCTTCTTGCTGGTGCACCCAGTGGGGCCAGCACCCAGTGAGACCAACACCTAGCACCCAGTGGGACCAGCACTCAGTGGGACCAGCACCCAACACCCAGCACCCAGTTGGACCAGCACCCAGTGGGACCAGCACCCAGCACCCAGTGGGACCAGCACCCAGCACCCAGTGAGACCAGCACCCAGCACCCAGTGGGACCAGCACCCAGCACCCAGTGAGACCAGCACCCAGCACCCAGTGGGACCAGCACCCAGCACCCAGTGAGACCAGCACCCAGCACCCAGTGGGACCAGCACCCAGCACCCAGTGAGACCAGCACCCAGCACCCAGTGGGACCAGCACCCAGCACCCAGTGAGACCAGCACCCAGCACCCAGTGGGACCAGCACCCAGCACCCAGTGAGACCAGCACCCAGCACCCAGTGGGACCAGCACCCAGCACCCAGTGAGACCAGCACCCAGCACCCAGTGGGACCAGCACCCAGCACCCAGTGAGACCAGCACCCAGCACCCAGTGGGACCAGCACCCAGCACCCAGTGAGACCAGCACCCAGCACCCAGTGGGACCAGCACCCAGCACCCAGTGAGACCAGCACCCAGCACCCAGTGGGACCAGCACCCAGCACCCAGTGAGACCAGCACCCAGCACCCAGTGGGACCAGCACCCAGCACCCAGTGAGACCAGCACCCAGCACCCAGTGGGACCAGCACCCAGCACCCAGTGAGACCAGCACCCAGCACCCAGTGGGACCAGCACCCAGCACCCAGTGAGACCAGCACCCAGCACCCAGTGGGACCAGCACCCAGCACCCTGGCTTCCCTGCTGGAAGGGGTAGAAATCCTTCTTGCTGCCCAAGTGACCCATCGCCAGGAGGAAAGCAAAGGCAGTTGGCCAAGGGATGATGGAAACATGGTGGAACAAGGACTTGGCCCTGCTTTCCACTGGTATCCCCATGCACTGGGATGTCTTGCTGTGTCCATCTGACTCCAGCCAGCTTGGGAATGTGGAGGAGAGCAAAGGCTGCCCTTACTTATTAAGAACATGATGGACTCGGCCAGTGCTGTCCATTCCCTTGCTCTGCCTCAGTTTCCCTCTGCCTGTCAAGCACAGGAGGATGTTTTCCCCCTTCCATCACCAAGTGCGTTGGGATGGGTGAGGTGGAGGTACCCAGGAGAGGCTCTGCAAGGGGCATCTCCTTCCAGACCACCATCAGTGCCAGCTCCAGCAGTGCAGCCTCCAACCTTCTGCATGGTCCTGCTGCTTCACTTCACAGAATCGTGGACTCATGGAATGGTTTGGGTTAGGACCCTGAAAATTGTCATGTGCCAACTCCAGCAGTGCAGCCTCCAACCCTCTGCATGGTCCTGCTGCTTCACTTCACAGAATCGTGGAATCATGGAATGGTTTGGGTTAGGACCCTGAAAATTGTCACGTTCCACCCCTTGCCTTGGGCAGGGACACTTTCCACTATCCCAGATTGCTCCAGCCTGGCCTTGGACACTTCCAGGGATGACTCTCTTGGCAACCCGTGCCAGGCCTGCCCACCCTCACACTTCAGCCGCCAGAACCGAAGACCTGCCGTGGTGATGGAAATGTCCCACACAGAGGAGGAGAAGGGAAAGAGCAGTTGGAGGAGAAGGGAAAGAACAGTCGGGGTCCAGCAGTAACACGGCAGCTCTCGGGGCCAGGGGCACAGAGAGGCTCCTTCTCCGGGGCCAGCGATGCCAACTCAGGTTGGGAATGTGGGTGGTGGGATCAAAATGCAAGCCCTCTTCTTCTGCCAGCTTTGGGGCTGGTGCCACCCGGGAGGTGGTGCCTTCAGGACTCTGGTTTTTGCCTCTCTGGCGAGCGTTGAACCTCTCCCACCCCGCTGACTATCCCGGGAAAGGCAGAGTGGAAAGGGCTTGTTTGGCTCCACTGCACTTAAAGGGCTTCAGTGGGGGCAGGAAACACCAAGGCACGGGCTCGATAAATATTTGATCACCTCCCTCCAGCAGCACAACCTCCCCCTTCCCTTGCACATCCCCCCCGACACGGGGACAGGAGACCTGGAAACATCTCCCACCGCCTGCAAAAGAGCCTCCAAATCCCGAATTCCCGGGGCGGGGGCACCGAGTGGGTCTCTCCGTGGGCAGAGGCTCCTTTACAAGCTCCAGCTCTTTTATTTTCTCAGTAAGCTGAGCCCAGCAGGGCCGGGACCGGTAACCAGAGATGGGTCAAGGCTCTGCTCTGGGGCACGTTGGAGACAGTCCCTTTCATGCTGAAACCTGAGCTTTATTGGCGTGGGGCAGAGCCAAGCACTTCCAGATGGGATACACTGGGAACCGTATCCGGGTGTTCCAGTGGTGGCTGGAACCTTTGGGGTGACTGTCCTGTTTCTTCTCCCTTGGGACAAAATGGGATAACATCCTGACCCCCAGGATTTTAACATGCAAGGCAAAGGAGAGGTTGTTTTTTTTCTTTTAAAAAGATTTAATTTTTATTTGCCTTTATCCCGTGTCAGGTTTGACTGCTGGACAACCCTGGAGTTGGATGGGGAGGGCGGCCGTGCATCCTAAAGGAGATTGATTACATTTCCAGACGAGTAACTGCAGCAGATAAATTTCAGGGCGGATAAATACAGCTTGAGGGCTCTTTGTGCATGCACCAGAAGGAGGAAATACCTTTTTCCCCCTTCAAATTCGAGCTCCAGCACCGATCTGCCGGGACTGGGGAACGCCAACCTGCTCCTGAACACCTTTGGAGGGCGGCGAGCTGGTTTTGCAGCTGTAAAAAATGTGCATTAAATGATTTTTTTGGGGGGGCCTCAACTCCCTGTGTGTGGCTCTGGATGGAGGCAGGACGGTGCCCCCAGGCTGCTGCTGGGCTTTTCCCAGCACCTTGGCATCACCTCTCATCCCTGGCAGGCCGGTGTGAACTCCGCACCGCGCTCTAATTCCCGGCAGAGAGCTGAGTGATGAGGCGAGACAGCAGAAAGTGGGTTAGTCAGTCCCGGCGCTGGGAAGCCCTTCCAAGGGTGGTGGGAGCAGCTCCCGGTTGGCAGGAGCCAGAGCCGGGGTGTTCGCAGCCACCTGGGCACTCTCAGCACCCCTCAGTCTATTTTAGAGGTGAGAAAAATTGGGGTATTTGAGTGTCTGTGCTTGGCATCGGCACGTCTTGGAGGCGCTGATGGATTAACCCTCTCCACGCCCCCCTCCCCGGGATCAGGAGCCTCCCCAAGGTGATGGTGGCTTAGCATTCCCAGAAATCCCACCCAGTGGTCCCAGCATCGTCCCTGCTCCCCAGCTCACTCCTCACCACATCCCCTGTGGGTTTTAATTTGGGATCTTGTCCTCAGGGAGGTCTCAGCGAGGATCAAACCCCCTCTCTGGGCTCACCAGGGCAGAACGTGGAAAACCTCTCTCTCCATCCCTGCCTGGCTTTAATGCCCCGGTGGTTAAACCCTGGAGTCTCCAGGGCTGATGCCACTGTAATTAACATTTTGTTGGTGCCCCTGCCTGCCTTGTGGGGGCTGTGCCACGGAGGAGCTGGGATATCCCAGTGGGGAGGGAGTAGGATTGGGTTTCCCCCTCTCTGGCCCTGCAGTGGCTGGTGCAGAACAAGGGCTCCAGTGTCTGTCCCACGCACCAAACCATCCCAGCACCTATTTTTTCCTTCCCCCTTTCTGCTGCAGGGGTTGTAAAGGAAAACTGAGCCTGGAGAGGTGATTTCTCCACGGGGCTCACGGGCAGGGGTGTTTTTCCAGGTGCCGTGTCCATCCCAGGAAGAGAACCCGGCTCCTTTTGGCAGCAGATATGGTGGAAAGAGGGTGGGGAAAAAGCTCCTTCTCGATGCGAGGCTGGGAGAGCCAACATTTTCTGTCCCTCGGGAGCTGGTGGGCCCATGGAAATGCCAGGGATGCCCTCGGGTGACCTGGGAAGTGGGTAATCACCCCAACCATCTGTGCCGGAGATTTGGGAGCAGCTCAAGCTGTCACCAAACCCCCCCCCCCACCCCAGCTCCCAGCAGGTGGGTTTGGGATGCTGAACCTCCAGTGACCCACCCAAAGGAATCAGCTGTTCCTTGGGGCTGGAAAAAAAACACCCCACAAGAGGCCGAGATAACCAGGGATTGTTTATTTTCACCCACCCTCAGTGGGCAACAGGCAGGAGGATTCCGGAAGGTGACACGTTAAGTGGGAATAATAATTAGTTCAGGACCCTACCAAAAGCCTCTCAGGGGTAATTAGGAGGGTAATTAGGAGAGGGGAGGCTGCTCTCCAGCAAGGTGTAGCACCCCAGTTCTTTCCCACCCATGCGCCCCCACAGATCCTCCTCCTCAGTTTATTTTTTATGGGGCAAAGCTTTGGGTGTGAAAAACTTTCCTTTGAGCTCTTCTGGCCTCTTGGTTCCAGCTTAAAAACTCTTGAGTCTTTGGGGGATTTTTTTACTTCTAGTTTTGGGGCTTTAAGGTGCAAATTTCTGGTCTTCTCTTGCCACTAAAGGGGTCTGGAAATGAGCTTTTCTCTCTGTGTCTTTGCCGGGGAGAGCCAAGAGGTGCAGTCAGTGCCCTGGGTTCTGGAGCCTGCAAAAACAAAGTTAAAAATACAGGAGGAATTGTAAAAAAAAAAAAGATAAAAAAATAATTAAGCAAAGGAAAAGTCCCTTCAGTGTGTGCCCAGCAGCACCAGCAGACATGATATAATCCATGGCACTGAGGTTCCACCCACCCTGGGAGGCTGCTCCCCCTTTTATAGGTCTGGCTGGTGGGAAACTCTGCTTTTCCAGCCTGGAATTCCATCTGGAGGAGTGAGGAGGGGGGAGCAGGGAAGCACGAGGTGCTGGGACAGGGGGTGTGAGACGTGGATGTCCCTCTGCAGGGATGTGTCCCCATCCTCAGCACCCAGGTGGGAGAGGAGCCCCTGCCTGTTCCCGTCCCCTCTCCTGTATTACTCTCACCTATTTTGGAGGTGGTCGTGTGTCCCCCATGGGTACACGTGGCCGTGTCCAGAGCCCCTCAACAACCCCAAAGATACTTGTCTTGGCCAAACTCCATCTGCGTGGTCTGGGTAGGGAGCAGGGGACCATCTCCCAGTGGGGTAGGGCGAGTGCTCCTGGTGCCCATCCGCACCTCTGGGTCTGCTCCTGAAGGGACACAGGGAGGGTGTGAATCCCAAAGGGCCAATTAACACCATCCCGCAGCCAGGAGGCCTTTGGGAAGGTGTTGGAGGCCGTCTGGTAGGTGTTTTCACAGGCACAGCAACAAGCGCCAGGAAGGGCAGGAAAAAATGAAAAAAAAAAAAAAAAATATAAAAAAATATATAAAAAGTCCTATTTTGCAGCTCTTTGGAGAGCAGAGTCTCTGGTAGCTCTGAAACGAGCCTTTGTGGAAGGTGAGAAAAGCTCGAGACAGTTTTGCACGTTAAGCTGCAATAGGATTATGGAGCAGAGCAAATTAAATCAATTCGGTAATGAGTGGGGGAGTTCCTGCCGGCCACGGGGGCAGCCGGGAGGGTGGGTGGAGTGGGGGGCTCAGACCCACCCTGGGCATCGGGGGGTGCTGGTCTGGGCTCTGGGGGCAGCCAGGGAGGGCAGGATTTTCTGGGGAATGCCTGTGTTGCCATAGCGATCTGCAATCCCCTGGGAATTAATGAGTCTGGACACTGTGAATGCTTTTGGGATGAAGAAGAGCCTGGGCAGGTGGAGCAGGGCAGGGGTGCCCCGTGTGCCAAGCTGTGCCCGTCCTGGCTGGGTTTGCCCCATCCCATGCCAGCTGTTCCCGTTGCCCCCATGGATGGGTGGGATGCTCTGGGCAGGAGGATGGAGGGCACTGCAGGTTTGGGTGGTGTTGGGGAGCGGGTACCACGGGGCTCTGCCCACCCCTGACTACCCAGGAGGGTCTGTAGGGCTCAGTTTTGTCCCTCTGCTGCCTCAGCCAGACTTTGGGAAAGGTCCTGCTCCCCCTCCCACATCCCACCAAAAGCATCAAGGGCTCCAAACCCTCAGCCCTGGGGCGAAGTGCCACGTTTTGAGTCACCGTGGATGCGCAGGAGCCAAACGCAGCCATCCCCGGGGTGCCGAGGGCTTGGGGACATCTGCCACCCCAGGGGGACCCCAAGGAGCCACCTCGGTGGGCTGATGCAATGCCAGGGCCTCGCTGGGCTCGGTGGTGCCTCCTCTTTGGAGGCAGCGGGAGTTGGGGGCTCTTGTTTGTGTGTTTGGGTTTCTTCTCCTGCGCCTCCCGGGAGGTGGAAAGCGGAGCGTGCTGGCAGGAGAGGTGTGAGATCCAATTCGCTGCTGCTCGTGCCAGCTCGGGGATATTTATTGTGCAGTGGGGGAAGATCTGGCAGCAATCCATTGAAGAGCCGGGATAAAAAATGACAGTGGAGACAGGCAATCCCGAGGAGGAGGAGATGTTTGAAGAGCTGAGCCTGATCCAGGGCACCTGGACTCTGTGGTTTGTTACATTCCCCAAGGGAGGGTTGAACGCTCAGGAGTGTCCCTGTCCATTTTCGGGATGTTCCCACATCCAGCCCAGCTCCGTTCCCCTCCCACTGCCCGTGCTGGCAGCGGGGAATCGATACAAAGCCAGAATAATTGCTGCTCCACAGTAAATGTTAATCATTATTTTACTCGCATAAAACAAGCAGCCTATTAAATCAAAATGCGCTGGGGTTTGGGCAGCTGTTAGTTAAGGGCTTAATTAATCTGAGGAACAATGAAGTTGCACAAAACAACTGGCTGGTGCTCGCGTCACATCTCTTGAGTGGGATCTCCACTGGTGTGAGCATCCATCCCCCATTTCCACCAGCATCCCACATCCCCAGACTCCATCCCTGCCATGGCACTGCCTTGGGAATCTCCATCTCAGGCAGGTCTTGGACATCCGTCCTTGGGCAGAATCTTCTTGGCCATGGTGGGATATGGAGGTGTTTTCCCAACCAGCAGCTCCTGGTGACACTGATTTGCTCTCTGGAGCAGCTTTCCAACAGATTTATTTTTAACTCAGAGCCTTGGATGGAAGAGTGGAAATTCAGCGATGTTTTGTAGTGGGAAAAGAATTGTGGAGTCTTTTAAGGTTCAGAAACAATGTTTTCATTCCAATTTCATATGCGAGTTAATATTATTTCGACTGTTTATAGTATCCCTGGGTCACATGTTGGGATGAGTTATTAAGGTTTTCTATATAAAACACCAGAAAAGGGCTTGCAGAGGGTGATTAATTGAAAATATCTCATGGAAAATATTGAAATAATCCACATTTTTCTGGCGATGTGTTCTCAGTATAAATGTGTTTTCCTGGCAGAAGGCTTTGGGCCCCTGATGGATTGCTGAACCTGGCTGTGTCCTTCCAAGCTTTCCAACGTGGTCAGATCCAGCATCACCCCGGCGGGGCACAGCCCACTTTGCTGTTGTACCTGCCCATTGGCATCACTCTATCCTGGCATGGCCAGGCCCGTGCCCACCTCGTGCTCTTCCCTGTGCCCCTGTGGCACACAGGGCTGAGGGGCTGCTGCTGGGAGCAGGGATTTGGGCTTCCCTGTGCTCTCTCACGGGCTTGGAATCCAAATAGACCTTTGGCATCTTGGCTTTTTGGTTCTGCTGTTCCTTTTGGAAGTGGGAGGGGCAGAGGATGGGAGGCAGAGCCAAGAACTTGTGCTTGGTGCCAGGATGGGGAGGGATGGGATGTCAGGCTGGTCCTTGTGCTCACCTGCACAGCCTTGTCCCATTCTCCAGGTGCTTTCACACTGATTCAATCCCCCTTTCCCTCTCTCCCTGCCGCCGTGTTGGGATGAGGAGCAGGCTGGCTCCCTGTGTCCCTGCTCATGCTCTCCACACACATCCTTTCCCCTGCCTTGGCCCCGTCTCATGTCCCAGATGTGCCAGATGTTGCTGGATGGGCACAGACATCCATATCATGGGAAAAAAATCACCTCCATCCCCAGTTTGCCTTGCCAGTTCTTCTCCCAGAAGGAACTTTCTCATCTCCAGCCCCACGTGTGGTGCAGGAAGAGATCTGTGGGCTCCTCAGGATGCGATGCTGGACCTGGAGGGAGGAGACCTGTGGGCTCCTTGGAATGCCGTGTTTTCCTGGGGTTCATCACTCTGGAATTGCTCATCTCTGCTCTCTGTGGATGCTGCCCCATGTGCTAAGGGAAGGACTTGGCCACCTCCCTTTGTCCCCACCAGCCTGAGCTCCAGGCACGACCCAAACCTGCGTCCCATCTCCCTCAGGAACCACCGAATGCCATGTCAAATTTTGATTTCTTTTCTAATTCCCTCAGGGAGAGCTCTTGAGCTTCCATCCACACCCAGGAGGGCTGTGAGTGCTCCCAGCCTGGGGTATCCCTGCCACCATCCCTTCTGGGACACGGAGTGATGCTCCCACGCTCCACGGAGTTCCCCAGGCAGCACATTCCAGGACTTGAGTCAGGATTTTCCCCCAGCCTGAACCGCTCCCTCAGGAGCTGCTCCGTGTTTTCGGAGGGGACTCATTTCCCCCTCTCCCCCCAGTATCCCATTTAATTCCAGCCCCCGGGAAGCAGATCCCAGCCCCAGTCCGAGTGGATGTGCTGGAGGACACCACCCATCCTCCCTCCATCGGGATGCGTCGCCATGGAGGAGGTGGTTGCCATGGCGACCGTTGCCATGCCGATGGCTACCGGCGAAGGACCTGGGAGCATCCCAGGGAGGTTCCCCAGCCTCTCCCGGTGCTTACAGATGGATTGATTTACCTTTTTCTCGGGGTGAGATAGTCTGCACTGAATAGAGCTTTTGCCACGGCAGCACATTTTGGAGGGTTCCACGTTTAGGGGATTTTAAGTGTCTGCAAAAGTCCTTCCAAGGAGTGGGAACACCCTAGAGAATGTAACACCCGGATCCTCACTGCCTAGGGAAGGAGGGAGGTGCAAGCAAGGGGGAACAGGGAATTTTGGAAGCCCTAAACCAGCTGGTCCCTGTCCCCCAGGACACGTGCAGAGACACAGAGGGCTCTGTAGGAGCATCACCCATGAAGGTGATGGGAGGATCTCTTCTGTGCCTTGTTTTCCTCATCTTTTTCTCCCAGATTCACCAGTGTACATGGAGAGCTGCTCATGGGGGGCTGAGTGAGACCCCTTACCCCAGATTTACGTTTCTCACCTGTAAGGTGGTGTCACCCACCCTGATGAAAGGAGAGAAGAGGGAGGGAGGGAGGGGCACCCACTGTGAGATGCATGTGGGCAATGGAGAGGGACTGAAGCCTCTCTAATCCCCCTGCTTGGCTCTGATGCTGCCAAGCCAAAGAGTCCGAGCTCTTGCTTGCTTTCCAAGGCTCTTAGTGTGGCATTTGGGTGTGATGTGTGCTGTTGAGGCCTCTTGGCTGGTGTTCCTGGCCAGGTCAGCCAAGCTGGGCTTTGGAGGCATTGAAGGGGACAGTGAGTGGCTGGGTGGGCATTGTCACCTGCTGATCCCTGTCAGCCCCAAGGCAGTTGTGAAAAAGGGTCTTCTGGGCTCCAGTGAGGGATGTGTTTCTTCTCCAAGCTCACTGTAGTGGCTGTGTCACTGCTGGAATCCAAATCCTTTGTGTCTGGCACTTATTTAGGGTCATTTAGAGCACTGAAAGAACATTCATTGAAATCTGACTTTCTGGCCCTGCCCTACGGAGTCTGCTGTGCATCAAGGCTTGTTTTTACAGCAGCAGATCTGTGACCTTTCTGGATGTTGGAGGAGTGGGAACAGGGCAGTTGGTTGGGCTCTGGGTGATGCCAGAGCCGGATCCTGGCCCAGGCTGTTTCCATGGCATGGCAGTGATGGCTCGTGGGACACGGGGGTGTGACAGGAGCAGCTCCCTGTCTGCAGGACAGTCCTGCTGCAGGACCAGGGCACGTTTAAACCTTTGCCCTCCTTTTCACCTCCGGTGGACTTGGACATCTCCACAGGTGATGCAACCCCCCCAGCCCAGCCCGGTGCCTGCAGCAGCTCTGCCTTGAGCCCTAGTTTAATTTCCCTAATGAAGGCAGGCGGGGGAAGCAGCGCTGAACCCCTGCCAAGAGCCATTAGCTGGGAAGTTGTAATTGCAGGGATGGAGCTGCTGGCCCTTGGCTCGAGCTGGCTAATAAATGGCCCTCGGCATCCCGGCAGGGCAGGGGGTGCCGTGGGCAAGGGGGACCAGGGCCAGGAGGGGCATCACACTGGGGTTCGCTCCCTGCCACCAGCAGGCTTTGCCTGCCTGGCCCAGCTTTGACCTGGACACCTGGAGAGGCTGCTCAGAGGACCTGGAGTGCTCAAAGTGTGGCCCTTCTCCATGGGAGGAGGCTGAGCCAGATGTGGCTGTGGCTTGTGTGACACCCCCAGACAGACACAGAATGTGGCTTTGGCTTGTGTGACCCCCAGAGAGACACAGAATGTGGCTGTGGCTTGTGTGACACCCCCAGACAGACACAGAATGTGGCTTTGGCTTGTGTGACCCCCAGACAGACACGAAATGTGCCTTTGGCTTGTGTGAGCCCCAGAGAGACACGGAATGTGGCTGTGGCTTGTGTGACAGCCCCAGCCCCAGACAGGCATAAAATCCATGCCCTGGAAATCCTTCCCTTGGGTCCTGCAGCACTCACTGGGGCAGCAGCCCCGTCCCTCCTGCAGAGGGTCCCTGACACCATCCCAGGGGACCGGGGGCTGCGAGGGATGGATCCAGCACCCCCAGGGCTCTCTCCAGCCTTGCTCGGACCACGTGGAGCCTGCTGGGTCAGGGATAAAGTGTGGCTGAAGTTTCTCTTTTGGGACAAATCCAGGCAGCTGCGGCGCTGGTGTGATGGGGGATGTGAGGGATGGGGAGGGGGTGCCGAGATGAATGAGGAGGCAGCCTCGGGTGGGGAGGTGGGAACTGCTGTCTGGAGTGATTTGTGATTTCCCGGGCTGGCAAACTCAGCATTCCCCTCCTGTTGGTCCCAGCCAGGCAAGGGGGAGCAGCCCCTCATTGCAGGGGGACCGTGCACAGCCCGGGGCATGCAGAGCATTAACGATCTCAGCAGCAATAAATCCAAATAAACACCAACTGTTGCCAAGATTTATTGCACAATCCTGACCTAATGCCATCCGGGCTGGGAGCAGGGTTACCTCAGCACCTTGGGATGGAGCGACATGGGGGCTTTCTTTGGGGACAGCCGTGTCCCCACCACCCCCCTCTGCACCGGGAACACCTGGAGATGGTTCACAAGTCTTGATCAATAAGTCATTGTGAAGTTTGGCCGTGATTGCTCCAGTCAGGGCCCCCCATGCCTAGTCCTGGCTGGTGGAGCTGGGCAGACGAAATCCTGGGATGAAGGATGCTGAGAGGAGCTCCGTGGTGTGGTTTTGTCTCTCCAACTCCCCCCGGACTCAGGAGATGGGGACAACCAAGAGCAGGGAAGCTCTGCCATCCCACACTGGGGGCTGTTTCCAACCCCTGAGCAGTGGGAATGCTGCAGCTCCATGAATTTTGCAGCCTGGTCCTGCAGGAGCTGGTGTTACACACGCTCAGCTGGCCAGGCAGTTCCCTGCTTGGTATAAATTTCCAAGCCTCTGGAATCCACTTAGGACAAGGCTGGCTGAGAACAGCCCTGCTCTCCTGCAGGCTGGCTATGCGGGGCAGCGTGGGAGAGGTGTCTGTCACCCTGGGGGGAGTTGTCTCTGGGGGAAGAGTTGGGCCCTGCGAGGTGTTTTGTTGCTGTGAAGTTGTTCCTGCTGCTGTCGGCGGCTCCCGGGGCTGGATCCCTGTGGGGCTGTGGCACAGGTCCTGCTCCCTGTACATTTGCACCATGTGGATCTGGGGAGGACAGAGCCAGAGGGGAGGCTCCCAGCTCCAAACATCTGCACCACGTCAGGGAGCCACAGGCTGCAGGTGGGAGCACGGGATGCATCAGTGACTCTGGAGGGGATGCTGGAGCCTGTGCTGGGCACGGCATGATGGGCTCAGCTGCTGTCAGAGCCAGACATGGGTGTTGTCCTTGTGGGAAGGTTTGTTTTTGGATTTGGGGCTGCACAGTCCTCGCAGTTCTCGCAGCCATCGCTCCAAACTCTGCTCCTCAGCAGGGAACGTCCAGGACATGCACTTGTCCTGCTGGGTGTGTCCTCCCTGGGGGGTGGATGGATGGATGGATGGATGGATGGATGGATGGATGGATGGATGGATGGATGGATGGATGGATGGATGGATGGATGGATGGATGGATGGATGGATGGGTAGATAGGTGGAAGGATAGATTGGAGTGGATGGTTGATGGGAATGGATATGGGGTGGATGGATGGGTCATGGACTGATGGATGGATCATGGACAGATGCATGGATGGATGGTGGATGGATGGATGGATGGATGGATGGATGGATGGATGGATGGATGGATGGTGGATGGATGAATATGTGGGTGGGAGCTGGTACTCTGCATTCGTTTCCTGGTCCAGGCACAGGGAACCAGAGGGTCGATGGCTGGAACTGCCTCACCTGGTTCCAACTTAAGGGAAAAAGAGGCCTGATGGATCCTTGTGGCTCCTATGGCAGCAGGACTTTGAGGTCACAGAGGGAGAACCTGGCCCTTGGGGAGCTCTCATGGGGTGAGGGGGGGTCTGGGAGACTCATGCACTGAGGTCTCCTCATTTCCTGGTGAGCCACGATATTTTTGATGTAAAAACATCCAAAGGCAAATAAGAGCAACTCCAAATGCTTCTTCCTCCTGCTCCTCCATCCTTGCCATTCTTCCTTGCCCTCCCATCAGTTTTGGTGGCCTGTCTCGTATTTCTGGGTGCTGCCCCCACATCAGCGTCCAAAACACACTGAGCCATCCCCAGCCTTTTCCTGCAGCGAGGTTTGGCCTCTGTGGCTCAGCAAGGGGCTGTACAATTCCCAGCTCCCTGTGGATTAATTCTGGTGGATAAACTTCTCCAGTGAGCTGGTGGTCACCGGGTGTTTGAAACTCTAGGTCGGTGCATTGTCTTTGGGATAAAGATGAATTTCCCAGTGACTTGGAAAGCACTGGATGTGCTGGAAACTGGCAGGAGACAACCATGGGATGCAGCGACACGGGAGAGCTGGAACAGACCCAGGCAGGAAAAGCTCAGCAGCGCTTTCAGGGGAGACAGGCACTTAAAACCCAACTCCCCTTGACCTTCCTGTGAGAGTTATGTCCCCAAGAACATTCTCATGCTGTCACTGCGTATGACACAAGGGGCACCTCTGCAGCACCCCTGGGCAGGGTTTGGCCAGCAGGCACCTCCCTGGCCTTGGCACCATGACAGAGGTCAGCTCAGAGCTCCTGGGGTTGTCCTCCCACGTTATGAGACCTTCTGACTTTTCAAAACTCCTTTTTCTTCCAACCTGGAATGAAAACAAAGAACCCCAGAGCTGTTCTTAGGAGGTAAATCGCTCTAAAAGGCAAAGGGGACCCTTCAACCCCCTTCATTTAAATTGAAGCACCAACCTGGTTCGTTACATCCCGAAAACATCTGATGCGCTCCCGCAGATCAAAGCCTCCTTGTTTGGGCTGTAATGAAGTGTCAAACCACTTCCTCGCAACACGAACAGGAGACACTTTGATCTGCAAAACAAGATGTTTTAAGAGCCCTGCTAGCGAGGGACTCGCTGCGTTTTAACAGCCCTGTAAAGCAGGGGGATATTTGAAGTCTGATATTGTTTCACATCGAGACTTTCCAAGCTGTGGCAGCTGATGGGGTGTCACTGTCGCAACAGAGCCAGGGCTCGTGGAAATCATTGGAATCTCAACAACAGCCGGCTGGAGAACCAAAGTGAGCATTTCACTGGCAGTGGCCAAAAGGGCTTGCTGGGTTTTATTCCCCCGCTTTTCCAGAGGGCTTTTCTTCCATGGGAAATGTTGGAGTCGATGTGAGCTTGCCACAAAATGTCAGCTTGTCTGCTGTGAGTTCTTTTGGGGGAAAATACCACGATTCTGGAGATTGTCTGTGCTCCTGCTCACCTGGTCTTGCCTTTCCCTGGCCCGTTCCACCTGTACCTTGTCCCCCGAGGGGTGTCTGGGATGTCACTGACCTTGGTTTGGTGGGGCTGGGACTGTGTCTGGGGTGTCACTGACTGATCTTGTTTTGGTGGGGCTGTGTCTGGGGTGTCACTGACTGACCTTGTTTTGGTGGGGCTGTGTCTGGGGTGTCACTGACCTTGGTTTGGTGGGGCTGGAGCTGTGTCTGGGGTGTCACTGACTGA
>VWZG01003062.1:49862-74480 GCA_013396735.1 Grallaria varia
TTCCCAAACTTTCCCTTCCCTTCCCTTCCCAACCTTTCCCTTCCCTTCCCTCAGCTGTCGGTTTGGCTGCAGAGCAAGTCTTGGGGAAAATTAACTCCCCCAAGAAAATCTCAGCTTGAGCATCTCCCGCACTGTCCCCTCCCAACGCCTGCCCAGTGTGGCATCATCACCCCGTGGTGATGCCAGCGGTGCCCAGATGTGCGTGCCCTTCCAGCGGTGCCCAGATGTGCGTGTCCTTCCAGCTGTGCTCCCGAGGGAAGTGTGGGTGCACAGGAGGGATTTCCCATTTGTTTTTCCGTTGCATTCCCGCGTGCGTGTGACGTGCCAGAGCTGAAGGAAGACTCCTGGCCTTTCCAGTTGGATGGTTTTAGGAGGTGTGGAATTGCCCAGTGGCAGAGATGGTGGGGTGGGATGGTGTGGGATGGGGTGGGATAGGGTGGGATGGGATGGGATGGGTTGGTCTCCTCTGCCAGCTGTGCTGCCCTTGGGGCTCTCCCTGGTTTACAGCAGCCGGTGCCTCGGAGGAGAACGAGGTGATGGCCGTGGAGGAGGATGATAAATAAATATCCACATAAATAAGGAGGAGGCAGGAGGAGGGGATCAAAGGGAAGAGAAGACCAGAAAACACATGGGAGAGTCCAAACAAGGGCTGGAAAGAGGGAGCACGGGAAGGGCAGGAGATGGAGAAGCCCTGGATGGGTTTTGCAGGGCTGGGAGTGAGTTGTGTCTTTCCTCCAAAAATCTCCTTGATTTTGGGCCTTTCCAAAACAAGCAGCAGGATCCTGCACTGGGGGAAAACCTGCTGCAGGGAAGGTGATGGCTCTGGGCTGGCTGGGTGCCCTGGTGTGCTGGTTTGCCTTGAAATGTCCCATTCCCTCCTTATTTTGCCTGCTGGGTGCCAACAGTCCCTGGGTGGGAGCTCCTTTGCTCCACACAAGCCTTGTCCCCGGCTCCCCAGACCCCCAACTCTCTGTCCCCTGCCACGAGTCACCAGCTTTGGGAGGGACAAAACCATCTTAAAACCAAGACTGGATTTTTAAATGCCTTTTTTCCCCCCTAACCACCCTTGTTGGGAGTTTCCTGGGCTCAGAGGTTTCCTGTGAGGCTCTAAAGCGACCTGGAGTTTGCAGCACTGAAAGGTTTATTGGGATAACTGGCATCTCGCTGGAATCTTGGGCAGCTTCCGGAGCCCCCAGGGGGCAGGGCTGGCTGTGTGGGGCGCATCTGTATGTATATATATGTGTATGTAATTAATATATATGTATATATGTATATACGTGTGCGTGCAAAGCACGTGCGCGGGCACAGGTTTGGTGTAAACTCTGCACCTGAGGAGGAGGAAGAGGAGGATAAAAAGGAGGAGGAGGAAGAGAAGGAGGAGGAGGAAGAGGAGGAGGAGGAAGGTTTATCAGCCAGCACCACGTGCTGCGTTCTGCATCCCTCGGACCCCATCCCATGGGATGCGGGATTCGGCCCCCTGAATTCCTTGCTGTCCCTTCCTCCCCTGTCACTGCTGCTCCTTCCCTCCCTGCCACAGCAGCAGCCTCCCCCTGGGGACCCCCTTGCTGGCTGTGGGCTGGTGTGCCAGCCTGGGGGATGAGGAGCCTTTTTCCGACTGCTGGAGCTGGAGCAGATCCCGGGGATGCTCTGGGGTGTCCCATAAACCTTGTGCCTGCAGCCCCACGGACCTTCCCACACCCCGTCTCTAGAGGAGTCTCAGTCTGGAGTGTACAAACTTTGTTTTGAGGTTTATTTTTTTTTTTTCCTATTATTTTGATTCTTGGGTTCAAAAAATAAAAATAAAAAAAATCCAGATTTTTCCACCCCACGTTCCGGACGGTTCATCCACCGCATCGACAAAGACCTCGAGGGTCCCAGTGACTTTCTGTGCTTCAGTGACCCCTGTTGTGGGTCCCCCCCCGGTCGAAGTCACCCCAGCACAGCTGACAATCAAACCAGACAGAACTGCTGACTTGAGAAAAACAAAACTCCATTGCAGTTTGATAGAACTACTTTTTAAACTCGCGCGCTTCTCTCTCACTAAACGCTCCCGCCACGTCTCCAGGATAAACCATCACCCATTGGTTCTTCTGTAAATAAAACATGAGATGTTCTTGTATAAATTAAAAAGATTCAAAAAAAAAAAAGATTCAAAAAAAAAAAATATCCATTGATATCCATCCAAAAAAATATCCCTTTCCAGAAGATTTAAATGATTCAAAGAAAAGCCAAACAAGTGACGCCACTTCGCTTTTTCTTTGGAGCTGATTTATGATCCCAACAGGAGAACAAAAAAATCTTTAACACTACAAGTGTTGTACCTTTCAGTGAATATGGGAGGGGAAAAAAAATGCATGTAAATATTTTTAATAGGAAACATATCTTAAACAGAACTTTTTTTCGTATGTACATAACTCTTCTAGAGTTTAGTACTTAAATTGCTTCATAGTGTCTGTTTAAAAAACAAAAAATAAAATAAAATGTTTGTTAATTGTTTTTGTTCTTACTCAATGGCCAAAACTTTAAAAATAATGAAAAAAAAAAAGACTATAAAAATAATCTTTGCCAATGGATTTAGCACTGTAATGGTACTGTCTATTTTTTTTAATTATTTCTGTGCTGTGCCCATTTATAAAAGGAGGAAAAAAGAAATAAAGTCATTTAAACATTGTCTGCCCAGGGCTTTTCCTGATTTCTTGCTGCCTGCTGTCCTGGGGGGTCTGTTGTGCCTTGGAGGCAGAGGGAGAGGGTCTCACTTGTTTGGGGGCTTGGGACCATCAGGAGAGGGATGGTGGGGAAGGGATGGGGGTTATTTAATTGTCTCCATGGCAACGCAGAGATGCTGAAGAGCCCTGGGCAGTGAGGACCACCCCTGGCACAGCCTGGTGGTGCCTGTGCTGGCCCATGGTGGGGGTCTGGATGGAGGGGGGTGGCAGCGTGGACAGCACGGAGCATTCCTGGGATTTTGCAGCCCAGAATGCCAGGGATGTCCTGGGCTGGTCCCACAGCGTGGGCAGCAGGGCAGGAATGGGGGGATTGTGCCCCTCTGTCCCCCCAGGTGAGACCCCACCTGCAGAGCTGCCCCAGCCCTGGGCAACAACAGCACAAGGACGTGGAGCTGCTGGAGAGAGTCCAGAGGAAGCCCCAGAGATGCTGCAGGGCTGGAGCCCCTCTGCTCTGGAGCCAGGCTGGGAGAGCTGGGGGGGCTCACCTGGAGAAGAGAAGGCTCCAGGGACACCTGAGAGCCCCTTGCAGTGCCTAAAGGGGCTCCAGGAGAGCTGGAGAGGGACTGGGGACAAGGCAGGGAGGGACAGGACACATAGGAATGGCTTCCCACTGCCAGAGGACAGGGATAGATGGGATATTGGGAAGGAATTGTTGGCTGTGAGGCAGGCCCTAGCACAGGTTGGGCAGAGGAGCTGTGGCTGCCCCTGGATCCCTGGAAGTGTCCAAGGCCAGGTTGGACAGGGCTTGGAGCAGCCTGGGCTAGAGGAAGGTGTCCCTACCCATGGCAGGGGGTGCCACTGGGTGAGTTTTAAGATCGTCCCAACCCAAAGCATTTGGTGATTCTGTGATTTTGGCTGGGCCACCGTGTCCCCACATCCCACCAGTGTCACCAGCATGCTGGAGAAGCTGTTCCAGCTGTTCCAGCCTCCCCTTCCCCAGGCAAGGAGTGGAAGCAGCCTGGACTCTTGGCCCAGGCTCCTGCTCTCACAGCTCCTTTCCAAAGTGATTCCTGGAAGGGCCCACGGTGACACATTTGGCAGGGATGTCGTTGGCCTCGGGAAGGAGATACTGGATGTGTTGAAGCAGCTCCTGCGTTGCAGAGGCCAGACCTCTGTGGGTGCCTCCCCGCAGCAGCAGACAGGGATTTATGGGCTCACACTGTGAGGAGAGCCAGCCCCAGGCAAGGGCCAGCTCTGTGTCCCGGGAGAATCCCAGGAGGATTCCAGGAGGATCCCAGCAGGATCCCAAGAGGATCCCAGGAAGCTCCCAGCAGGATCCCAGAAGGATCCCAGGAGGCTGCCAGCAGGATCCCAGGAGGCTCCCAGCAGGATCCCAGCAGGATCCCAAGAGGATCCCAGGAAGCTCCCAGCAGGATCCCAGGAGGCTCCCAGCAGAATCCCAGCAGGATCCCAGCAGGATCCCAGGAGGCTGCCAGCAGGATCCCAGGAGGCTCCCAGCAGGATCCCAGCAGGATCCCAAGAGGATCCCAGGAGGCTGCCAGCAGGATCCCAAGAGGATCCCAGGAAGCTCCCAGCAGGATCCCAGGAGGCTCCCAGCAGAATCCCAGCAGGATCCCAGGAGAATCCCAGGAGGCACCCAGCAGGATCCCAGAAGGATCCCAGGAGACTCCCAGCAGGATCCCAACAGGATCCCAGGAGACTCCCAGCAGGATCCCAGCAGGATCCCAGGAGGCTGCCAGCAGGATCCCAGGAGGATCCCAGGAGGTTCCCAGAAGGCTCCCAGGAGGCTCCCAGCAGGATCCCAGCAGGATCCCAGAAGGCTCCCAGGAGGCTCCCAGCAGGATCCCAGCAGGATCCCCACAGCCCCAGGAGCTGGATGTGCTCCACGTGCCAGCAAACCTGGCCCCAGCCCCATGACGTTGTGCTGCTGGCATGAATTTCAGGGAACATTGCTCTGTTTGGGTTTGGGGAAGTTGTTTCGACACACTGCTTGTTTTTACGGCCAGCCTGGACCCCGTTTCCTTTAGAAACCTGTGCCTGGAGCTTCTCATGCTTCATCCACTAAAATTTCAAGCACTGCTCTGCATAACCCAGCGCTCAGCCTTTG
Source organism: Grallaria varia (assembly GCA_013396735.1). NCBI lineage: Eukaryota > Metazoa > Chordata > Aves > Passeriformes > Formicariidae > Grallaria > Grallaria varia. The sequence goes on from VWZG01003062.1 coordinate 54,657, forward strand.
GCAAGGGTTGGAGGCTGGCACAGAGGGCAAAACCCACCTTCCCCTGGGGCCACATGTCCCTCACTTGGATGGCACCAGAACCCAGTGCCCCAGATCATTCCCTTTTTACCCCAATCATCTCAGAGCTGGGCTGGTCCCGATCCTCCCCAAGCCCTCCAGCCCCAGCATTGCTCCCCACAGCAGCTCTCACTGCCCACGGGGGTGTCCCAGCTTTCCCTGCCCACAGGGGTGTCCCAGCTTTTCCAGGGCCACCCATGGAGGTTTCCAAGCCTGTCCCAGTAATCCCAATAATGAGTGCACTGTGCTGGTGGTCGGACGACCCCCACACTTGGCAGCTGCTGCAGCCACTGCTGAGCAGTGAGTTACTGCCTGCCCTGAGGTGTTGGAATTCAGGCTGAAGGTTTGGAACAGCCTCGAATTATATCCCCATCCTCATTTCTTGTGTGGCTTTTTTTCACCCCTCAACGGCTGTTACAGGAATTTTCCCTTCCCACAGCCCCGTTGCAGAGCCCCAGGACTTGGTAGGACAACCCCAAATGTCCCCGTGACTCACCCTTTATACATCTCAGTGACACGAGCGAGGCAGCCAAAAATAACACTGTAATTGAGATTTCGCCTCGCAAATTAAGGAGCCAAAGGCACTAAAACCCCTCCTTGGCTTACAAGGCTTTTAGGCACCAACAGGAGAAGTCACAACCCACAGCTGAGTGTTCAGCACCGACCACCCTGGGGACACACCACTGGGAAAGGCCTCCAGGTACCAACCCCGAGGTGAAAAGGGGAGGGAAACAAGGTTGTCACCTGAGTAAACTGTCACTGAAACCTCCCAGAGCCAACACTTCTGCTTATGGTCTAAAAGGCTACATTGTGAAAATGCCCAATTTAGGGTCAAAACTAGGACTCCAACCTAAGTTTGGAGAGGGGAGATCCAGGGTTTTGTGCTCCTTGGAACTGGGATAGGAAGGAACAACCCCAAAGCAATCACAATAATTAATTTGGATGGGACATTAGGAAGATTTCTTCATGGAAAGGATCGTCAGACACTGGCACGGGAATCACCATCCCTGGAAGTGTTCAAAAACCGTGTGGATGTGGCAGCTGGGGACATGGATCAGTGGTAGCCTTGGCAGTGCTGGGGGAATGGTGGGATTTGTTGATCCTGGAGGTCTTTTCCAACCTTGATGATGCTACAAACCCCCCACCTGAGCTGAACTACAACATTTCCTTGTAGTCAAAGGCAGGAAATAAGTTATATTTGTATTGATGGGCTTCAGATGGAGCTGGAAAACGCTCTGCTCAGCCCCCAAGGCAAGGATTCCCCAGGGGGAAGCCAAAGGGTTAACACGGGTTTTTGAGGCATGTGGATGACGTGAACCCCCATGGCTGGTCAGTGCAGAGGAACTGAGAGCCCAAGGCTGATTTATCCCCCAAAAAACACAGTGAGTGGTCAGGGAGGGTGGAGGTGGGACAGCTCCTGGTGTCTGTCCCTGTGCCCAAGGGATGCCCGAGCTCAGATCGATGCTGAGCTCCAGGTTGGAGCGCTCAGGTCTCCCCAGACCTTCAGAGAAGCTCAGACACAGCTGAGCAGCCAAGGCAGGAGCTCAGGAAGGAGAATCGTGCTCCAAGATGGAGGCTTTCAACCAATCTTCACCCAAGAAACGTCTTAAAAACCCGGCTGAGCCTTCTAGAAGCATTAAATCCCACTGAAGGTCTGTGGAAGAACTTCCAAAAAAGCGAGAAAAGAAGCAGGTTGCTTTAAACTTCCTGGTTTGTTTTACAACCTATAAAATATTGGGTGAAATAATCACACTGCTTGTAAGCACCCTGATGATGACAGGGACATCAGTCATGATGGACTTGGTTTTGACACATCAGTTCTTGACATCTAATGTCCCTTTTGTGCCTTGTCCTGTGCACGAACAAGAACCTGTGTGTGTCAGCCACGAGCAGGGCAGGGAGTTTGTCCCTGCCTCGCAGGGCACCCTCATTTCCAGGCAGTTATTGCAGGGTGGGTGAAAAACCTGTTTGTGAAGGACCTGGGGAGGGTTGTCAGCAGTTCACTGTCAGGGTGGATGGATGGATTGAGTGGGATTCCAGGCAGGGGCTCTCCTGGGGGCAGGTTTATTCCGTATTTTCATTAAGAGTTGAACGATGGCACAGCACGGACGATTATTAAATTTGCAGACGATCCCTCGCTGGGAGGGACAGCGAGTGCAGCAGAGGCCAGGGCTGGAATTCCAAGTGGTCCTAATAGATTGAAATGGTATCATAAACCAAGGAAGTCATCTCCATGAGCAGTGCCACCAGGGGATGGTCCACCACCCAAGCATCCAGTGCCTCCAGAAGACAGTTTGTCCTGCTGGGACAGAGAAAAGTCTTTGCTGAGGGTCAAGAGATTTCCTTCAAAGCCACTTCATTCCGGAATCAGAGATAACATTTATTGGGATGCCAGTCAGGGCACTGTGCACCTCTGTAGGGCAGAGCCAGGACCACCTCAGCAGACCCCTGTACTGCAGCTCCAGGTGCCACATCCACGCTGGCACCTCCTGCCTGGCTAAGGCAGCCCCTCAGACGAGTCCTCTGCCAGTCCCGAGCCCGGAGATGTCCCAGCTGTCCTTGTCCAGCCCCCAGGACATGCCTGCTGTAAGGACTTGGCTGTTTCCCAGCTCAGGGTGAGCCCATCTGGCACATCCCCACTGGTGGCTCCTGCTTTTTGCTCCCCGTCCCCCACGCCTGCTGTGGAGATGCTCTTCCATAGGCAGAGTTTCAAGGGCATGATGGAGTCAGGGGACACGTCCCAGGGACATTGGCACCACAGGATGCCATGCGTGAGTGTCCTGGCAGTCCCCAGAGCCCAGACAGGCTCCCCAGGGTGCCCAAATGCTGTAGGATATTTGGGTGCAGGGCCAGGGTGTTGCCGTGGGCTTGGATGGGGATATCCTACATGAGCTGTGGGGCTTGCTCAAGGGACTCATGGAATGATTTGGACTGAGAGACCTTAAAACTCAACTTTTTCCACCCCTGGCCACGGGCAGGGACACCTTCCACCAGCCCAGGTTGCTCCAAGCCCCATCCAGCCTGGCTTTGGACACTTCCAGGGATCCAGGGGCAGCCACAGCTTCTGTGCCCAACCTGTGCCAGGGCCTGCCCACCCTCCCAGCCAACAATTCCTTCCCAATATCCCATCTATCCTTGCCCTCTGGCAGTGGGAAGCCATTCCCCCTTGTCCTGTTGGGGACAGGGAGGGACATGGGTCTCTGCCTGGGTTGGGCAAGACCTTAAACCCACCTAAACGTTCAGGTGTTGAAAGGCAAGGTGAGGTTCAAGCACCTCCATGTCTTTACCCACCTCCCAGGGCTCCCATTCACCACCTTGGGAGCACCTTGGCAGGGATGGAACCACCCCCAGTTTGATCCTCGGCGAGTTCCAAACCCTTTCTGAGCTTTTCTGCACACCCCAAAGAAACGCCCCAAACCAACTGCTCTGACTCTGAGCTGCTGCTCCCAAGGCAGCTCTGCTGGAGGCTCTGACCTGTCCTGGCTCATCCCAGGGAGCAGAGAACTTCTGCCCCACGGACATGGTGTGTCACCTCCTGCCCCCCCACAAAATCCTATTTCAGTCTCCTCTGCATTGCTGCAAATAAAATCCCCCTTCATGCTCATTCCCACCTCTTCCCATTTCTTCTGAGGTCTCTCCCGTCTCCTCCTTGAGGTTCAACAAACCCTCCTCACCCAAATCTCCTCCCTGTGTTTCTTCCCACCTTTTGTAGGTCCTGGAATCTTTCCAGTGCTTTCCAAGGACAGGAAACCCTTTAAAACAGATAATAATAAAATCCCAAGCAGAGAATGGCCGGATACAACTCCTTGTGTTGGTCTGAGGGACAGGACTCCTGGTGGGAGTGATGGATATCTGGGCACAGCGGATGCCAGAGGCTCCAGGACACCACCCTGGAATATTTTTGGTCCATTGTGCTGGATTTGAGGCAAAGAGCAGCCTATTCCTGCCCTGTGTGACAGCGTTTCCTGAGCATCAGCAGTTATTAATAGCAGCTAATCCAGCACTCAAACATTTCCCATTATTTACCTGCTCCAGGACAATTGGCAGCCATGCCTATAAACACACCTTGGGGATTTGAATGTGTCCCTCCCCTGCTCAGATGGATTTCCTCCCCTCCAAAAACCAGGAGCTGTTTTTCCTGAGGCTGCATCCATCCCTAGGATGGGGGACAGGACAGCTCACCCTGTGTCCTGCTTCCGAGAGGACAGAAAATTCCCTAATGGAATATTTCCCCCTAGGGAAACGTTCAGAAAAAAAAAAATAAAAAATTCCCATTTATCCAAGACTGCTGGAGCCTGGACATTTGGTGCCTGGATTTGCATTCAGAGAGGAATTCTGACAATCTGTGTTCAATCTAATGAGGAACAAAGCCAATTAAAAATAATAGGGACCCTGTGCTACTGCCTGTAACAAAACAATAATAATAACAAAAGCTAAACCCTTTGCAGGGCTCCATTTAGATAAAATCCGAACGTTCCGATCTGATCCTGCCTTTCTCATTATTTTTTTGTAATCCGCTCTCATTGACACCAAGTCACTGGGAATGGAGAAGTGGAACAGCTGGTTCTGATAAAGCTCTGACCAAATTTCTTCCCTGTCAATGATTTCCAGAGAAAACAGGAGCAGCCCCACTCCTCCCCCCATGGAAATGGTGTTTCCTGACATGGCCATGGGATTTCTCGCTGGACTCGAACGACTGAGTTCCAGGAAGGGGGAAAGGCTGTAAATTACAAGAGAGTAGGGTTGGATGAGATATTGGGATGGAATCCTTCCCTGGGAGGGTGTTGAGGCCCTGGCACAGGTTGGGCAGAGAAGCTGTGGCTGCCCTTGGATCCCTGGAAGTGTCCAAGGCCAGGTTGGCAGCAGGAACTGCTGGATGATCCCACTGGCACCCACCACGGAAATCATTTGCATTCTGTTTAAAAACCAACCCTGCCCAGGTTTAGAAGCACTGGAGAAGACTTTAGTTGGACCCATGACCACCCCACCCCATCCAGCTGGATCCCATCTCCCAGCACAACCCCCTGGCTTTAAACAGCAGGGCGGGAGCTCATCCATGGAATTGGAGAGGGGGTCCCTGGATGCAAATATTCCATCCAGCTGCAAATCATTGCATTGAACAGCCTGGAGGAGATTTTTTCACCCAGGGCAGGGTGTTCTCTTGCCAACCCTGGTGTGGCTTTCCCTTTCTCCAGGTGGGGAAATCAGGGATCTGCTGCCTTTCCTGCAAACTGGGGTGGCATTCCCTGGGAACAGGAAGGGACAGACAGGTCTCCATCACCTCAGTGCCAGCAGGAGAGGGAAATCTGAGGCTCAGGAGCAGCAGGAGGGGGAATTCTCCCCACTTTGTGGTCTGGAACAGTCCCTGGCCAAGGAGGGGTTACAAGGGAGGCTGCTCAGATTTGAGTCACTGAGACTCTGTGAAATGTGGGTTTTTTTCCTTTATTCCCTCACCTGTGTCTTATACAAACATCCCTGGCTCTGTTGTCTATTTTTGGATGCTGGGAATTAACACCTTTATTTGCATTTTACCTTAATTTGGCCTGAGTTGAAAGCGATTTTGATGTAATTGGATAATGATAAGGTTTTCATCAGCCCAGGCTGTGACAGGAGAGGTCCCAGCAGAGGCTGGAAGAGGTGCCCTGGCACCCAGGGGTGCTCTCCAGGCACCTGCATTGTCCCCAGAGGAGAATTTGGAGGAGGGGGAGAGAGGGACTGGGAGCAGATGGAGTTTTCTGGCAAGGTCCTGAACTCACAGGGTGGAACCAGGAGGGTTTCTGAGTTTTAGGCTTTTTGGCTGAACTGTTTCTGCAGCTTCTTCTTGGCCACACACTGGGCAAACTGAGGCACAGGCAGAGATTTCTCTGCCATCCCTCTAATCCAATATTTTCTCTCGTTACCAAAGCTGGGGATGGAAATGATTCCTTCTGCTGCTCCCTGGACTGGAGCTGGAAGTTTCCTCTTGGCAGGGAACAGTCAGGAGTTAATTCCTGCTGGGAAACATGAGGTCTTGTGCCCAGTCTGGGGCTCAGGTTTCAGTCTGAATCCATGTTATTGTACCCCAGGGCATTTCCTTTTGTTACAGCCCAACACTTTAAATCCAAACCGACTCTGGGCAATGAATCCAGCAGCAAAAATCTGGGAGAAAAGCTCTGAAGTGGAGCTGGTTTCCAGGCACTGTGATTTTAGAATCACAGAATCATCAGGGTTGGAAAAGCCCTCTGAGATCAGCAAGTCCAACCAATCCCCCAGCACTGCCAAGGCCACCACTGACCCATGTCCCCAGGTGCCACATGGGCAGGTTTTTGGAACACTCCAGGGATGGTGACTCCACCACTGCCATGGGGAGCTGTGCCACTGCTTGGCAACTCTTTCCATGAAGGATTTTCCCCCTAATATCCCATCTGAACCTCCCCTGGCACAATTTGAGGCCGTTCCCTCTCCTCTCATTGTTGCCTGGGAGAAGAGTCCATGTTCCCCTTGGGAGGGGAGGTCTCAGTTAGAAGGTGTCCATGGGCTGCAATGAGCACTTGGAGGGTGGTTTGGGTAGAGAGAGCACCACGCACCCCGGTGGATGTGGACACAAAGCCCTGATCCTGTCCCTGAGGGATGATGACATATCCAATGCGTGTTCTTTGTTCTCCTGCTCCACCAAGGAGATTTTGGATCACAGTCTTCCCACCCCACCTTGATATCCCCCCCTACTCGTATCCTGACATTGTTCTCCACGCTGCTGCCACGTGCTTGGTGAGATCATGGAATCATGGAATGGTTTGGGTTGGAAAGGACCTTGAAGTTCCACCAGGGACACCTCCAGGGATGGGGCAACCACAGCTTCTCTGGGCAACCTGTGCCAGGGCCTGCCCACCCTCCTGGGGAAGAATTCCTGCCAATATCCCATCTAACCCTGCCCTCTGGCAGCCCGTGTAACTGCTTGGCTAGGAAATTTAATATCCACAGAAAAACTGGGCTGTTATTTTTCATGGAGGCATTTGAAGAGCCCCTTGACCTTCTCCCCATTCCCACGTCCCTGCCCACCCCAGGGCGTGGGGTGAGGCAGGGATGGGACAAGGTCACCTCCTCGTGGAAACTCCTGAAACCTCCGTCCCACCAGCCAGAGCTGAGCCTGGTGCCGAGTGTCAGCAGTGAGTAATGGTAATAAATTAATAATAGCCTAATTAATAATTTTTCATTCTTTCAGCCTCCTCGAGAGCTCCCAGAGGCACTGAGTAATCCACTGAAACGTGCTGTGCTACGAGTGGAAATCAACGTAAAAATCTGGGAGGCCCAGGGAGCTGCAGCCCCTTGGGGTGGGGATGGGATCTGATCGCCTGGACCTCCCTTGCACTGCAGGGACTCTGCCTTGTGAAGCACAAACCCCATCTCTTGGTGGTGCCTCTGCAACGATAGCCAAGGCAGCCAGCTAAGAATTCCCAGTTGGATTGGTTTGGGTTGGGGAAGGAGGGGAAATCTTCTCCGTCCAGGCTGCGGTGTTTTCTTTGTCACCTGTGGTACAACATGCCCAGAGAAGGTGGGGTTGTCCCTCCTCAAAGCCACCTGAGGGGATCCACCAGCCCCAAGGTCCCTCTGGGAAGAGCCTGGGTGGGAATTCCTCCATCCTTCCTTTGGTGGTTTCATCACTCCCAGCCCAGAATCTCAGGAGCAGCTTGGGCCAAACACCACGGACACGATCCCAAAGCTGCTCCCTGTGTGCAGTTTGCATCCCTGCAAAGACAACTGGGAACTGGAATAGGAGCCGGGAGATGTTCTCAGGATCACAGAATCCTTAAGGTTGGAAAAGACCTCCGAGATCATCAAGTCCAACCTTTGACTGGAGAACCCTCAGATTTCTTTGTGAGACCACAAACCCCTGAGTTTAACCCCATCACCAGAGGCTGAGCAGGAGCTTGTGCTTCTAATAACATTCAGAGGATTAGAACTCGGGAGGGAGAAGAGCTATTTAAGCTTGAAGGCAATAATTAGGAAATAAGTGGATATAAAGTAGCATAAATACATTTAAATTAGAAATTACAAGCTTCCTCACAATCCAAGCAGAGAGGGCTGGAGGAGCTTCTGACAAGGATCTGGGAGGCAAAACCCAGAGCCAAGAGGGAGGACCATGATCCCTTTGGGGTGCTGTGGCCTCCATCCTCTGCATGTAAGAGCTGGAGGGTGAGGAACTCGAAAGGACGTGAGGAGCTTTCCCTGCTCTGGAATGGGACTGGACGCCTCCATACCAAGGCTTCACGAGGCTTCTGCAGACCTGGAGGAAAACAATCCCACTTGGTTCAACAGGAAGGTTCTGGAACGTCTCCGACTGGCCTGATAACTGCGAGGGAAGGTGGGGTGTCAGTCACCTCGTGGTTCAAAAAGTTGAGGGTTTGGATGATGCTCTGGGGCACAGGGGGTGACTCTTGGGGCTGGTCCTGGGCAGGGCTGAGGGTTGGACTGGATGATCCTTGGGGTTTCCTTTCCAGCTCGGGACAGTCTATAATTCCATGATTTTTGATGGCTGCGGTGAAGAAGAGAGCCATGAGTTTAAATCACAGAAAAAGGGAATAATAATATCCTTGAAGGAGGAATAGTGGAGCAGGGACTGGATAACCTAGGGCGGTATGGGATCTTGGAGGACTTTTAATGATCCTTTCTGCTCTGAATTTCCATATTTCTACAGCATTTGTGCAGGAAATCTGCTGCACACACCTCCGAGAGCTGAATCCTGTGCTGAATGAAGGGAGAAATGGCCACTGCAAGCACAAACCTGCCCCCACCCCCTCTGAAACAATTTATTTTTTTGCCTAATTCTGGGCCTGGTGAAGGGCAGGGAGAGGAGGTGCCCAGGGAAGCCTCACCTTCATAGCCCAAGGATGAGCCTCCCCACAAACCAGCTCCTGCAGCACATGGTGAGAGCAGCAGATGGATCGAATCACACAACCACACAATCGTTAACGTTGGTGAAGCTCTCCAAGGTCATCAAACCCAACCTTTAGAATCCCACCATGGCCACTGAAGCATATCATGAAGTGCCACGTCTGCTCCTTTTCTGCACAGCTCCAGGGATGGGGTCCCCACCACTGCCCTGGGCAGCCCCTCCCTGTGTCTGACCACCCTTTCCAGGGAGAAATTCCTCCTGGTGTCCCACCTGTCCCTCCCTTGGCACAGCCTGAGGCTGTTCCCTCTCCTCCTGTCCCTGTTCCCTGAGAGCAGAGCCTGACCCACCCCCAGGTCCCCCCTCCTGTCAGGGGGTTGCAGAGCCAGAAGGTCCTCCCTGAGCCTCCTTTTCTCCAGACTGAGCCCCCGCAGCTCCCTCAGCCCCTTCTCCTGCTCCATTCCCTTCCCTGGACTCTCTCCAGCCCCTCAATGTCCTTCTTGTCACAAGGGACTCAAAACTGTCCCCAGCATTCAATGTGTCCCTCCAGCGCTGGTGAGAGCCGTAATAAATATGCAGCATGCAAAAAGCCACTTGATTTTTACTGTCTTTACATTTTATCCCATTAAAAATGAATCCAGAGGTTCTGTTGACACCACCCTGCCCTCCCAAAGCAGTGGCTTTTCCTGCCTCCATCAGCCTGGAGAAGGCAAAAGCAGATGGTGCTGCTGAAGGGGAAGGGGAAGCTTTTGGCATCCTCAGCTGCCTCACCAGGAGCTCAGCAGTGGCAATTACAGAGCAGGTAATGAAGACAGAGCAGAAACACGGATTTGCTGCTTGCAGAGAACAAAAGAAAATGCCATTATTTTCTTTTTTTCCCCCGTGTAGATGGGGCCAAACAAACAGCTTCTTTAATAATGGAATCTGCCTTGATGTGCCAAGATAGGATGTCCCCTGCTGGCACGGGCTGCTCAGCTGATAACAGGCAGTTTTTCTTGATCATTAGTCCCTGATGACAAAGATTATCCCCCCTGGTAAATGTGCTCGAGGCTTCCAGATCAAACCCTTCCCAGGGAGATCCAGCAGGGCAAGGAAACTGGTTGATGCTGCTCCTTCCTCAGCTCCGTGGTTGGCACATCCCAGATCCCCCTGGATGGATGGGACAGGAGCGGGTCCTTCCTGAGCGGAGGGCAGGGCTGGAATGCAGAGGTGTCACAGAGCCATGGAATGGTTTGGACTGGGAGGAACCTTAGAGTTCATCTCATTCCACCCCTGCCACGGGCAGGGACACCTTCCACCAGCCCAGGTTGCTCCAAGCCCCGTCCAACCCGGCCATGGACACTCCCAGGGACCCAGGAGCAGCCACAGCTTCTCTGCCCAACCTGTGCCAGGGTCTGCCCACCCTCCCGGCCAACAATTCCTTCCAAATATCCCATCTATCCCTACCCTCTGGCAGTGGGAAGCCATTCCCTGTGTCCTGTCCCTCCCTGCCTTGTCCCCAGTCCCTCTCCAGCTCTCCTGGAGCCCCTTTAGGCACTGCAAGGGGCTCTCAGGTGTCCCTGGAGCCTTCTCTTCTCCAGGTGAGCCCCCCCAGCTCTCCCAGCCTGGCTCCAGAGCAGAGGGGAATAATATCTTTTAATTCTTAATTATAATTCTCGTCATTGTTATCTGTTAAAATGCAAATGGTCCCACTGTGTCTTGGCACCCAGGCAGTCATGTCATCCCACCCCTGACACCTGGAGATGGCCACCGAGGGGTCAGGATGGAGCTGGGAGATGGATTTTCCAAGCTATTGTTGTGTCGTGCTGTGGGAAAGCCCTTCCAGGTCTGGAACAACAGGACCTGGAGTCTCTCCCTCAGTTCTTTTCCAGGCTGGCTAGGAATATGGAAAAGAGGGAAATCACAATGCCAGGTGACACCCTCATTTTCAGGGAGTGGGCAGAGGGATTCATTGTCAGGGGCCCACTGATTGATGCTTTACATCCCCCTCCTCTGCATCCCATGAGAAAGGAGGGAATGACCCCCCAGAGGCGTTCCAAGAAAAGAGGGACAACTCTTAATTCCTGCAGCATTTGAGGGAGCTTTTAAGGAGCAGCGAAAGCAAAGCCTGGCTTTGGCAGGAGCCTCCTTCCCCAGGACACTCTGGACAACTCCAGAAGCCTCCAGGCTTTTCTGCCTTGCTGGAGCCATGGATGTCCCCCTTGGAGAAGGACCTGGGGTGGTGCTGAAAGGCTGGCAGAGGGCAGAGCTGGGGGAAGGAGCTGCTGAGCTTCCAGGCTGCCCACAGAGGAGGTGGTTTCGTGGGAGGTGACGTGTGTGAGTTCCTGGGCTGGCAGAGAACAGGGTAATTTAGTGGGAGTTGATGCCTTGAGGTTTCTGCTGGTTAGAGAAGAGAGTAACTTGTGGGAGGACACTCCTGGGTGGGTTCTCTTTGGTTTCGGGCTTCATGGAAAGTTTCTTTTTTAACTTTGGGGCTGTTTTCCCCACTGGACTCTTGCATTTGCTGGTTCAGATGCCTGATTAAAGAGCAGCTCTTGGAGGGCTCAGGGGCACAGGGAGGGGAACAGAGACTTTCCCCAACCCGTGGTGCCAGTGACTCCGTGGGTGGTGGGTCACAAAGAGCTCGTGCTTCTCCTCTCTGATGTTTCATAAACCCCCACCAGTGTCACTGGGCTCGGCAGAGGGGTCTGGTTGGATCTTTTATCTCCTTCTCATGGAAAACTCCACCTCTGGGTCCCTCTCCAGGTCTGACGCTTCGTTCTGCTCCACTGGAGTGAGAATTCCAGCCTTGCCAGGGAACTCAGGGCACTTTCCCTGTGTTTTCCAGCAGCAGGAGCACAGAAAGAGATCTCTGTTTTCCTAGAGATCTCATGGACAGTTTTCTGGTCCAATGAGAGAAAGGAAGATTTTCCTGTGTCTGGGACTTTCACAGCCTTTTCCTCCTCTGTGAATAGTCAGGAGTCTAAAAAAGGCTAAATCCAAATGGCAGCTTTTCCCTTGGAATTTTCTATGACCTATTTTTACTAAACTGCTGGAGAAATGATTTCCCTGAGACTTCTTTCCCTGTCTCACTGGCCCAGGAGTCAACCAGCAGGTTTGCAAGTTCCTCAGGATACGCAGATGCTGGTGGAATAATGAGCCCTATTTCCAGAGGGAGTAAATTCCATGGTCTTCCAGCTTTCCTCTCCCAAACTCACTTCAACACATGGACAATGCTTATGGCAGAGACCAACCACATTTTAAGTCCTGTTTATTTGACTTTCCTGCTTGAAAGACACTCCAAGAAATCCTCCATTTCCCTCCTCCCAGGGGCTGTGGCTGCGATGCCTCCAGGCCTGGTCTCCAAAGCCAGCTTTGGATGGGGTGAAATGTCTGGATCCGGCAAAGTCAGGCCAAGGGACTCCAGGAACTGTGAGCTGAAGTCAGTGTTGTCATGAAATACATCATTTAAAATTGGCTACTTTATATCATCATAGAATAGTTAAGGTCGGAAAAGTCCCCTAAGACGGTTGAATGCAACTGTTCCCCCAGCACTGATGTGACCCCATGTGTCCCCACGTGTCCCCAGGTGCCACATCCACACAGCTTTGAACCCTTCCAAGGATGGGCATTTGGCCACTTTCCTGGGCAGCCTGTTCAGTCCTTGGCAACCCCCCCAACATCATTTAAATGTTAGATGTCTGTTTGATGAGGTCCCCTTTGCTGAGAAAAGAGAGGGGCATTTCAGGAGGGTTTCTGAGATTCCAGGGGCTCAGGGATCCTCTGGAATTGCCTGTCTTTTGGGGAAAACCCTTCCATTTCAGACAGGCACAGTTATTCACTCAGTCCCTGCTATAAGAAGGCCCTGCTTGCTTAAGAGGTTTCAGGATGCTCCTGCCATAAGACTAATATTTAGATTAAATCCCCCTTTTGCTAAAGTCACAATATCCCCCAAGCTTCATTTCAAAACACCCCGTCAGAGCCTAAACCTGCAGCAGTTCTTCCTGCTTTAGCAGAGATCTCCTGTCTATTTATATACATCCTCTCCACACCTAATAACCACAGGAATAACTGATAGGAAGTGCTTGAAGCATGTCTTAATTAGTCTGACATTAGCAAGCTCCAATGTCTTTAGTTAATTGATAGATTTGAGCACGATTGAATCTCTGAAATTGAGGGAGGGTTTCGTCTGCCTTCATCAGAGGCTGAACAGACTGTGCTCATCAGTCTCTCAGGGCAGGGATATTTGACACAACAGCTGCTGATTGAATGGAGAGGACCCACCACCGAGGGGAAGGAGCCCCCCGAGCTGCCTCCCCCCCAGTCTGCACTGGTGGGACTCAATGCAGAAGGTGTCACCCACACTCAGCTGAGAGCTGGAGGGTCTCAGAGAGCTGCTGGCAGTGGCTGTAAACGAAAGGCTGAGAGAGCTGGGGGTGTCCCACCTGCAGAGGAGAAGGGTCCAGGGAGAGCTGGGAGCCCCTTGCAGTGCCTAAAGGGGCTCCAGGAGAGCTGGAGAGGGACTGGGGACAAGGCATGGAGGGACAGGACACAGGGAATGGCTTCCCACTGCCAGAGGACAGGGCTGGATGGGATATTGGGAAGGAATTGTTGGCTCTGAGGGTGGGCAGGTCCTGGCACAGGTTGGGCAGAGAAGCTGTGGCTGCCCCTGGATCCCTGGAAGTGTCCAAGGCCAGGTTGGACAGGGCTTGGAGCAGCCTGGGCTGGTGGAAGGTGTCCCTGCCCATGGCAGGGGGTGGTTCTGGATGAGCTTTAAGATCCTTCCAACCTAAACAATCCATGGTTCTATAATTCTTTTCCCTGTTGTCTGAAGCCTTTCCCTTCTCCTCCTTCCACAGATGAACAGCTCAGTGATGTGTTTCCAGAAGAGAGGTGACACTTGGGACAGCCACACCACTCCCTCAGTGGGGCCAGGACTCAACTCATGTTTGGGGCCCACATGCAGAAGATCTTTTCTCTTCCATGTGCCTGCACTTCCTACCTGCACAGAAAGAGCTGTTGAAGAATTTGGGAATGCTGGAGAAATCCCTGAATGTGTCTGTGGGACTTTGTGCCTTAAAGCTCAGATTTGCATTTTGTTTCAAAGCTGCTGCAGGGAACATCCATCCTCACAGCTCTTCCCCACCATTCCATTCCATTCCATTCCATTCCATTCCATTCCATTCCATTCCATTCCATTCCATTCCATTCCATTCCCTCCCTTGCAGGAAGGCAGAGCAAAGCTTTGTATAAACTGCTGCTCTCCAGATCCCTTTGAACAATCTCAGAGCCCCCTCAGCCCATGTGAGCAGAGCACGTTTCAATAGACATGAGACTAACCAGGCACTAAGACAAAAAAAATAAAAAAAAAAAAATCCCAAACCACAAACATCTGGGGGAGTTCTTGAAAAAAGGAGCCTCTTCCTTGATTTTCTTTTTTGTTTTTAAACAAAATTACCACCAGCAGCACAACAACAAAAAAGCTTTCAAGTCTTTTTCAGACACGTGTCTGAGATTTCCGCCTTTGCCAGAGGATGCTCAGGGTGCCTGGTGTGGAACTGTGCTCCTTTCAGATGCTTCCAAAACAGCAGATGCTTGTAAGACAAGAGGAACAAAGAGAGCCTCGGCTGATCCTGATTCGTCTTCAGAACTGCCTTGCAGGATGCTCCTGTCTCTGGGATGTGGCAGCGAAGGCTCTGCCCACTTGGATGGCAGCGAGGGGCCCCTGGCTCTGTCGGGCACAGCCTGGGTTTCACCCACTGGGACAAGTGGCACAGCCTTGGCATGAAGATGCTCCGAGTGAGACACATCTTCTCACATCTCTTCATTTGGCTTCAGGGCCCGACGCTCAGCCCTGCCACCCATGTGTGGCTCCTCTCCCTGCTGGCCGGGATCCTGGAGAATAAATATCTTGGAACATCAGGGCCCCTAAACTGCACATTTTCATGTCAAGCCTTGGAGAGGGATTTGCTTCGGAGTCTGCTGCTGTAATCCCGAAGGAGCTGCCTGCCAGCTCCTCACCCACTTTGGGCTCTCATACATTTTGGAGTCGGAGTGGCAGATGTGCCACAGCCCAAGGTGGAATTTCCCTTTCCAAGAAACACTAATCTGCCAGCACCTTGTGAGGGAGGATTGCTGCCGTGGGGAGGGGAGCCACGGGATGAGATCCTACCATGCCCCTGCCTCCCCCTTGTGCAGACTTCTCTGGTCAACGAGACGAAACCATGGAATCCGTGGTGCTCCTCCTCCTCCCCCAGCACCACATTCCACCTCTGTGCAGAAAACGAGGGCTCAGTTACGTCGTGCCATGTTTTGCATGAAGTTGGGGAGGTCCAAAGGGAGGTCCATGAGATGGTTTAAAAGGCATCAGAGATGGACCAGGAACAGGGTGCCCAGAGAAGCTGCGGCTGCTCCATATCTGGAAGTGCCCCAGGTCAGGTTGGAGCAACCTGGGCTAGTGGAAGGTGTCCTTGTCCATGGGATGAGCTTTGGGGTCCCTTCCCACCCAAACCACCCCATGGTGATTCCATGGCAGGAAGCTTTGGGCAGTGGGGAGGTGAAGGGTGCAATGGCCAGAGCTCAAGAGCAGCCTCTGGGAATTGGAAGAAGGATGGATAAGTGGAGCTAAGGAAAGGGATTTTCCCAAGTGCAATGTTTGAAGCATTCAGGAAAGGGCTGCAGAACAGCAGAGAAACACTGAGCGTGTGCAGTACCTGGAGGGGTGTGGATTTGCCTCTGGATGATTTATGGGCATCTCCTACGTCCCAACATGACTCTGGACATAACATTTCATTTCCCCTTCTGCTGTTCTTGCATCTGCAGGGCTTGGGATGGGGGGGGGAAGGCAGGGAGGGTCCTTGGTGCATGGGGGCACAGGGGGCTTTGGGTGTGTGCCCCGGTGGTGGGAGGGGACCACAAACATCCCGGTTCCCACATCTCCTCAGGATCTCACCCATTCCATGGGATCCACCAGAAGGTCCGAGGGAAGCAGAGCCCCAAGGGTTAACCATCCCCACGCTGGGCTCCTGGGGCACATCAAAGCGCTGTTTCCCCCAGCCCTGCCCGGGCCATGTGCTCTGTGGTGGCTCCATTGTATTCCCTCCACAATGGGAGCTCTGTGGAGCAGGGAAAGCCCCAGCAAGTCCTCCCCTCCCTGAGACTGTCATGCCAGAGAGGGGCTGGAGTGGGGCAGGAGTGGGGCTGGAAAGGGGCTTTGCCTCTGTCCTGCCATGGAAGGGGAGTCACGCAAGGGCGCTGGTGGCTCCATTTGAGGTCTCTGGATGGTGTTGCTGGTGGGGGCGTTGGGTGTTTTCCCAGGGATTTTGTCTTTCAAGTGCAGCCGGGCTCTGTTAAGCCGCGCTTTGATGCTCAGGCTCAGCCTTGTGTTGCCCAGCTGGAGCAGCCAAGGGCTCAGCGCCTGCGGAAGGGAAGGGGAAAGGATTCCTCGCAGCCCTGGCAGGAACAGCACCGAGAGCTCCCATTCCCACTCCGGGGTTTATGCAGCTGGAAATTCTCTTTTCCCACGCGGGTGGGAGTGCAAAAGAAAAATTAACACAGTTTGCCAAATCCCTGCCATCCGAGGACACCTGATGGTTCTCCCAACCCCAAGCTGATGGAAAGTGCCCTCTAGACCCAGTCCTGTCTCCCACTGACAGCTTTCCAAGCCATCACTGCACATGCAAACCCATGCGATGTGAATTCCAAGAGCTCCCAGCATTTGCCACCTCCCTTCGCAGAGGGCTCCTCGCTGAGCTCCTGCGGATTTACACCGGTGTAATTGAGAACAGGGTTTGGCTCCCTGTCAGAGCATCCTGGCGTGGTTAAGAACGGGATGTGGCATCCCCGTGGCTGCTGCATTTGGAACAAATTGTGGTTTTAATACTGAAATGTGGTTATTTAGCACCAGTGACCGATCACACAGATGATATGGGTGGGCAGAGGCAGCGCCCCTATTTGCAGCACTCCACTCCTCATGATGAGCCTCTGATTTCGATTGTTTCTCATCATGCCAAGTGTTTCATCTTGGGATTGAAATGTCCCAGGTTGCAAGCTGGGGGGAAATGCTCAGGAAAAGCAGCTCAGCTTTTGTGGAGCAAAGATTCAAACAGGCCAGGCCACCTTGGGGACCCTCCGGGCTTCAGCTTGGAAAAACAAACCCGAAGGATCCCAGTGTGTGGTGGGAAGTTAATTTGGGGGTCAGGAAGGTGCCTTTTGCTGCACCTTGTGGAACAACTCCAGGTTTGGTGAGAGGAGGCCCCGAGGGTGCTGAGCTGAGAGTTTGGGCAGCTCTGCACGTTCCTGCTGCTGTTCCCAGCTCAGAAGATGCTTCTGATCTCAGGCAGTCACTGCCTTGTGATTGGGCTCCTGGATAGGAGAACTGAGGATGGTTTCATGTGAAGCCTTGACTAAACCTGGCTTGGGTGTCCCAGCTGCCCACGCTGGTGCCAGAGCTGCTGGAGCTCCTCAGAGAAGGGGCAGAGCTCACTCCAACAGCTCTAAGCTCACCCAGACACAGGGTTGGAGACTCAGCTGAGCCTGGAGCTGGAATCGTATCCGGCTGCACAATTTCAGTTGATTTAATCTGGTTTCTAAGTGGTTTTGTCACCTCCTTTGCAATGGCAGGTGCCTGTGACCAGCAGACCCCACAACTCCGCATGCTCAGCCCATCACTGCCGGCTGGACAGAATCTCTCACCCCAGAGCGACAGAAAGCAGGGAAAAAAACCCTCAAAAATGGTATTCTCTAGTAGTTTCTGCCTTCCTTTGGGGCCTGCTATGCCAGGCACTGAGACACAAGCAAGGAGAACCCTCTCCCACTTGCAAAAGGCATTTTTCAGGCCCTGGTTCAGCAAAGCATTTAAAGAGATGCTTAAATCAGGCTGTGTGTGTAATGCCCCCGAAATCAATGGGAGTTAAGCGTTGCTTAAATGCTTCACTGGGCTGGACCAAGAGCAGCCCAGCCAGACAAAGAGGAGATGGAGGAGAGATTTGGATTTTCTCATGGGAGTGGGAGAATCCATCTCTCTGAATCATTACCTTGCTGCCCGTGCCGTGCTGGGTGGGAGGATGGGAGGATGGGATCCTTCCTCTGCCGGGATGCTGCTGGATGGGAGGATGGGATCCTTCCTCTCCTTGGGATGCTGCAGGGTGGGAGGATGGGAGGATGGGATCCTTCCCCTGGAATGCTGCTGGGTGGGAGGATGGAAGGATGGGATCCTTCCTCTCCCTGGGATGCTGCTGGTACCTCCATAACCTTGGGAGGAGAGGAAAACCTTGGAGACTCGGCCCTCCAGTGGGGTGTGGGCTTGTGCATCCCCACACAGATGGAATGAAAGGCAAGCAGCAGGTTACCAGGGCTGGGAATACAGGCAGGAAATCCTCTGGCACCGCACAAACCTGGCTGCTTTCCAGCCACCACGTCATCACTTTTTGCCCATGCTAAAAAATCTGACCTTCTGCTGCCTTTGCTTGCAGGGAGTTTAAATTACTCAAGATTTTTTTTTTTTCCCAGCTGCTGTTTTCTTAAATTACTGTGAAAGCCTAAGTCAATCTACATATTAAACATACTGGAGATTGGGGGCCGAGTCAATGTGGCTCATGACGGTCCTGGAAACCAAATCCTGCCTGTGCTCCCCCTTCCCTTTCTCCTTTAGCTTAAGGGGATAAAACTTGGAAGATGTAATCTAGGCATTATCTGCCTTTTTGGATAATGTTCAACAGTAATTTTAGCATGGTCTTTATCTCCAAAATGGTTGCTTTAAATCTGCTGCTTTCCCCGAGGCTGCTTTGATTTTCAGGCAGTAAAGCATCTTTCCTGGGGTGTTTCCCTCTGGTGGGTCAGATTTTTTTTTGCCCCTGGTTTATTTTCCTGTTTGTTTCTGCCACAGCTCCTCATTAGCAATGCTTGGCTTGTGTTATATTGGGATTTATTCTCCATGTGAAAAGATTCTTCCATACAGAAGCTCTAAGAGTATTCCAGAGGTGGGACGGGAGAGCCCCTCCAGTTTCCCCACCGTGTGCTCTTGGAAAGGATCAAGGCAAGAACTGGGATTGACCCAAATTTTCCAAAGCTTCTCTCAAGAAAGATCCAGCAGCTTGTTTCCCTCCTGGTTTTCCATCATGATTTTGGTGTGTTTTCCAAAGCTCCTGTGTGAGGTCAGAACCATCAGTAGCATTTACTTCTCTCTACTTGAATAAGTTATTTGGTATCTGAGTCAGTTTGTCTTTCCCCAATCCAGACATTTTTCTGTGGGGAACCCAAACTTCTCCCTCTTTTCTCTTCTTTTTTGTCCCCCTGACAAACCCTTTAGCATCAGTCTGAACTCTCAAATATATATTGCCTTCCTTCTCACAGACACAGAACCTGCTTCCAATAAAACTTCCCCCGAGACGCTGGATCTGGCTCTGCCTTTCCTGATTAAATGGGCTATGGATTTAATTTGACAAGAGAGGGAACTGATTTAGCAGATAAAGCATCTTGTTCAAAGGTGATGTTTCTATTGCTGCCCGATCTCTATCAGGTCCCCCTGGCGTGTGTGGTTGGAGCCTGCTATGAAACATCACCTTTTGCTAAGTGATATTTATCGCTGTCTCTCCCTTTTCCCCATATTTTTGATTAGATCTCTTCTGAAAAGTGGCATTTCTGTGATTTCACACGAACGTGGGCTGTGTTTCTCTGGGCTCAGACAGGCTGAAGCCCCCCCTGTAAAAGTGAGGGGACCCCCACTTAGCCAAGGATGGAGCCGGAGGGATGTGGATTTACCTCTGGATGGTTTATGGGCATCTCCTACTTCTGGACATGACGTTTCATTTCCCCTTCTGCTGTTCTTGCACCTGCAGGGCTTGGGCTGGGGGGGAAGGCAGGGAGGGGCCCTGATGGATGGGGGGCAGAGGTGGGGGGGTTGGGGAAAGGTTGTGAAG
>VWZG01003062.1:74551-85836 GCA_013396735.1 Grallaria varia
GGGGGGGTTGGGGAAAGGTTGTGAAGCCCCCAGGAGGGGGATGATGCTGGGAACACCATTTCCAAAGATCAAATGCTTTCAAAAGTGGTGTCTGGGGGCCTTTGTCCTGCTCAGGGGGCTGTTTCAAGAAGGGGTTTGGCAGAGAGGTTTTGCCGTGGGAAGGGCAAGGTTTGAGCACATCCTGCTCCATTCCAGGACCAAGGGTGTGTGGGGAGACTCCAGCTGGCCTGGGGTCTCTGTGGAATAGTTGGACTATGCTGGGAACCTTCTGCACACGTCAGGGTGATATGCACGGAAGGATTAGATATAACACCTGGAACAGATATCCAGTTCCTAAAGTGATGAGTAATGTTTTCTGACATGCACGGTTTGTGTGTCCAATTAGGAATTATTTATGTATAGAGAAACCAATGGTCCTTGGACATGTGTCCAGACTCAGGTCTATAAGAATCGCAGCCTCTGATACTCACACACACACACACACACACTCTCTCTCTCTTTCACACATTGCATTATTCCACCAATGCAATAAAGTTCCTGTCCTATTTTTGGAACAATACGATGTCGTTTCTTTGACCTGCCTCTAACTTAACAACGACACAAGGGATGTTCAAATAGGGAGTGTGTGTTGGGGAGGGTTTATAGGTTTGGTCACTGCAATATAAAAAAGATATTGTGCTCTTAGAAAGTGTCCAAAGAAGGGCAAAGAGATGGGCAAGGGCCTGGAGGGGCAGCGTGTGAGGACACTGAGGGCACTTGGGGGGTTCAGCTGGAGAAGAGGAGACTGAGGGGACACCTCAGGGCAGGTCCAGCTCCCTGGGGAGGGGCAGAGGAGGGGCAGGCACTGATCTCTGCTCTGGAGGGACCAGGGACAGCACCCAGGGAATGGCTGGAGTTGGGTCAGGGCAGGCTCAGGTGGGATCTCAGCACAAGGTTCTTCCCCCAGAGGGTGGTGGGCACTGCCCAGGCTGCCCAGGGCAGTGGGCACGGCCCCAAGGCTGCCAGAGCTGCAGGAGGGTTTGGATGATGCTCTGGGGCACAGGGGGTGACTCTTGGGGCTGGTCCTGTGCAGGGCTGAGGGTTGGGCTGGATGGTCCTTGTGGGTCCCTTCCAGCTCAGCAAATCCTGGGATTCTGTGATACGGAGTTCCCAACAAAACCCACTCACTGCTGGAGACACTCCTTGTTTGACTGTGGTGTCACAAGCTGTAGGTGAATGGGATCTCTTGCACACAGGCTGCTCTCCAGAACCTTTTCACAAGAGTAGGGAATGACTGGACAAGGGCAATGGATTCAAACTAAGAGAGAGTTAGTTTAGATTAGATAGGAGGAAGAAACTCTCCCCTGGGAGGGTGGGCAGGCCCTGGCACAGGTTGGGCACAGAAGCTGGGGCTGCCCCTGGATCCCTGGAAGTGTCCAAGGCCAGGTTGGATGGGGCTTGGAGCAACCTGGGCTGGTGGAAGGTGTCCCTGCTCGTGGCAGGGGGATGGAATGAGATGGGCTTTAAGGTCTCCCATTAGCTCTGACTGGCAGTCCCTGCCCACAGCTCAGATGTGGGTCACTGATTCGGAAATGAGGAGCCAGGGCCTCGTGTCCTCAGGCTCTGCCTGCCTGCAGGAGCTCTGCAGGGATATAGGCAATGCTGAAGGAAGAGCTGCTGAAAACCAAATTCATCCTGATTTTGCTGATGGCCACACTAAAGAAGAGATTATTTTTGGAAATCAAGACCATGAAGAACATGTGTTGTGTCCACTGTGGCCTGTTACATAAAATCACAGAATGGTTTGGGTTGGAAGGGACCTCAAAGCCCATCTCATCCCACCCCTTGCCATGGGCAGGGACACCTTCCACCAGCCCAGGTTGCTCCAACCTGGCCTTGGACACTTCCAGGGCTCCAGGGGCAGCCACAGCTTCTGTGCCCACCCTGTGCCAGGGCCTGCCCACCCTCCCAGGGAAGGATTTCTCCCTAAAGAAATCACCACGTGTGTCTCTAAATTGTTCCTGCAACCGCTGCTGCAGCTGCCCTGGGGAACTTGTCCCTCAGGTGTTCATACATATGTGACATGTCCCTGTCCCTCGGACCCTTTGTCACCCCAGTGGTGCTCCACAACATCCATTGGGCTCATTTCCCAGGTGGGCTTTCTGGGGGGACGGAAGGAGGACAGGCACCATCCCACAGCCAACCTACAACCAGTTAAAGACTTGCCCTGCCCTTTTCAACACTAAGTTGTCACCTCAGGCTGGTTGACATGATGATTTCTGTAGAGGGTCATTCAGCCCTGCTAATGATGCTGTGCCTCGGAGCTGCCTGATGAGGAACTGCTGGAAAATACTCCACAGGAGCATCTCCTCTCCTGATCACTTTCCCTCGGGCGCTTCTCCAGGTGGAGATGTCCCCTCTCCCAGTGCTGTTCTCGCTGACCTCTGCTCTTTGGGTTTCCAGGGGGTTTTTTTTTTAGCTGCTGTAGCAAAGCATTTCTCCTTCCCCTGCCCATGATGAGGGAACCCATCAAATCCCTGGTGGTGTCACAGGTAATAGCTGCTCCTTTGATTAAGGAGCACCTCTGGGAGGAGGATTTCACCGGAGCTGCCATTGCTCAGGGAGATGCATTAGTGCACCTGGGCCATTTCTTGCAAGGCTTGCGGGGTCTCATTGCCCTCCTGTCTGCCCTGCTGTGATTTACCCACCGCTGATGCTCTGCCCTGTCAGAGACACAAAGTGGCAGCTTTAACCCTTCCTTCTTAATAGCTGCTTTAAAGAAAACATTTTGGAAAGCTGGGACTTGCATGAGAAATTAAGGAGCTGTTTGCCACAGGTGAAGGCAAGCTGAAGGTGGGCTGTTGGTTTCCTTGTCACCAGCTGTGGTGGATACAGGGATTTATGCTCTCCCTGATCCACTGATGCTTTAGTCCCCGGTTCTGAGGTCAACCACGGCCTGTTCTCATGCCAAAAGGCTCAGATGGTTTGTCCACTGTGTGTTTTTGAGATGTCCAGCCTGACACCTCTGCATCCCACAGACCATTGCACTGGGATTAGGAAATACATACTCACCATAAGGGCTCTATCTGAGAAACAAAGGTGCTGGGAGATGGACTGAGCTCAGAGCAAGCTGGTCCAGCAAAAGGGGTCCCTGGGGTTCCACCTGGATGGTCTTCAAGGTCTCTTCCAACCCAAACCATTCTATGACATAAAGTTACAGGCAGTTATTGCACTTTAATTAATATATTGTCGTTATGGGGGATGGTAGCTTGCCCAGTTTCCACAGGCAGAGGAAGGAAGCTTCCCTGGGTCCTGGGACTGGGTATTTACTGGGTATTGATGACTGAGGATTTGTGCCCATGACTTACAGGGGTGGGGAGTTCTCCTTGGTGGTGCACAGTGCCCTGGCCCTGGTGGGTCCTGGAGCTCAAACCTGAGCTCCTCCAGCCCAGTCAGGAGGGACAAAACTGCCCTAAGTCTTGTGATTCTGAAAACCCCACCTGGGCTTGAATTTTCCTCCTCAGGGTGGAACCACCTGACTCCATGTGGTGTGTGCAGGCTCAGTGTTCCAGGCACGAGGAAGAGGAGGATGGTCTTCCTCCAGTGCTGCCCACCCCAGGCACCAGGAGCTCTGGCAGTTCTCTGATGCCCCACGTCCCTTTTTGAGCCAAAACCCTCTCAAATGCCTGCGGAAAGCCCTTTCCAGAGGGGAATCCTCTGGGATGTGTGCTCAGAGAGCATGAAGGCAGCGCAAAGCCAGGCTGTCAGGAGTGGTTTGTCACTCACACACAGCACAAACACTCCCTGCTGCTTCTTGGTGTGAATTTATTCTGGTGGGACCTGCTGGGCTGTTAACTACGGACACCACAGCCCCTAATTTGTCCAGAGGGCAGGCACAGCATGGATACCATCCGTTTGCAGATCCACCCCTATGGGGATGCCTGGGAAAAGAGGCATTCCTGTGCTGGAATTGCTGCTGGCATGTCCTGGGCACCGAGCTCATTACCTGGGTTACCTGGGCGCTCTCGCTGCCTTTTGTGTTCCCTGCCTGCCTTTCATCTTTTATTTACACTGTCGGCTTGCTGTTCTATTTTTATCCAGCCCTATCACCCAGGGGCAGGCCAAAACAATCTTCCCAGTTTTCCCCCAGTGGGATTCAGCCTTTTCCATCCTTTCCATGGTCTCGCTGCAGTTTCGGTTCCTTCCCCAGACACAGTTTTTCCAGATTTTTTTCCAAACAAGGATCAGAAGGGTGATTTTACAAGTTACCCCTGGTTTGCGCTGTCTGACATGTTCTCCATCTTTTCAGGGTGTTTTAAGACATAATTGAGTTGTCTTGATGAGGGTTTTAGGAGCTGTCAGGTTATATCCAGGGAGTTCACAACATCTAACCCTCTTTCTTTGAAGAGAGCTCACAGAGGAGACCTGGCTGACTGCTTTCATAAAATCATCAAAGGACCTGGGATGGAGAGGACCTTAAAGATCAGCCAGTGCCACCCCCTGCCATGGACCGGGACACCTTCCACCAGCCCAGGTTGCTCCAAGCCCTGTCCAACCTGGCCTTGGACACCTCCAGGGATGGGGCAGCCACAGCTCCTCTGCCCAACCTGTGCCAGGGCCTGCCCACACTCACAGGGAACAATTCCATCCCAATATCCCATCTATCCCTGCCCTCTGGCAGTGGGAAGTCATTCCCTCTTTTCCTATCCCTCCATCCCTTTTAAATTTTCTCTCCTCACCTTCCTTGTAGCTCCTTTAGGTCCTGGAAGGCCACAATTAAATCACCCTTGAAGCTTCTCTTCTCCAGGCTGAGCTATCCCAATTCTCCCAGCCTTTCCTCACAGCAGAGCTGCTCCTTCCTTCCCTCATTCCCTCCTTCCTCCCTTCCTCCTCTATTCCCCTCCCCTTCAGTTCATTCATCTCTAACCCAGCTCTCCCTCTTTCCAGCCTCTCTAAAACACTCACGAACGATGTTCCAAGAGGAATATTAATTTCACATGGAGCTTGTTCCGTCCACAACCTTCTCCACGCCCAGAGTCCACTCATGACATATTAATAACAGAAGTGACAGAGCTGACATTTGGAGCCCTCACTCCAAATGACACCTTCCCCTCCCAACCCTGTTCAGCAGAGAAGCCTCCGTCACCTCCAGCTTTGTGATGGAGAGGGCACCATTTGGAATGGATATCACAGAGCTGTCCCAGGTCTCAGTTTTAATCTTTGAATCTCTTCTGACTGCAAATATGTAGATTAGATGTCTTCTAAAATGTTGATATATCAACACATCAGTCCTCATTTGTGTTCTTTAGAGTGAATTTGTGTTTTACAGTGATGTTGGTGCTGTCTGGAATTACAGAGCTGGTGTGTCAAGCCTTATCTGCCTGGCGTACAGTCCCCATTGGCTTTGGTTTAGACCTGGAATATATATGGGAAAAGCTGGAGATTTTCCACTGCCAAGCATTTAGAAATGTCACCCAAGTCTGAACGTGCCAGGGAATTCAGTCCTGTTCCTCGACAGCTGTGTTGAATGTGAGGAATGGCACAGGATGTTCATCCTGGGCATTTGGCATCAGGGATTGAGGGATTGGAGCGTGTTGAGAGAAAAGCAGCAGGAAAGGACAGAAGAGCTTAAGAGGCTGATTTATGGGGAAAGATAAAAGGGAATCAGTGGAGAGGGAGAAGTCCCTTGGACCCTGGTGCTCAGAGAAGCTCCAGGATTTCCTGGCTCTCACCGTCACTGCTTCATGTCCTTCTGAAAGAGAAGCACTTTGGTTCCCTCTGCAGAGTCCAGACTCGGGAGAATCAGCCTGTTTTTTGGAGTGACATGGGAGACTAGAAGGATCCTGGCTCTGCTCAGACCAAGCCAACCTGCCCTGGGCTTGCATCTGCCTTTCCCTCCAGGTGCTGGGCCATTGTGAGCACCTGCTGTGGGTCAGATGCTGTTGGGAGCAAATTCCCTTGTCCTGAGAATTTTGGGCGTCCCCATGGAAGCCCTGAGTGTGGAAGGGCGGGAGCCAGCGATTCCCATGGGGCACAGCTGTGGGTACACGGGGCAGAGATGATGGGATATGGCTCCTGGTCCAGTCTGGGCCTTCTCAGAGCACGTCCCAGAGCTGGAAGGTGAGCTGTGAAGTTTCCTGCAGAAGGAGAAGGGACAGGGGACATAGGACTGGTGCCACTGCTCTGGGAATGTCCCACTGGAGATGGGGGGTGCAGACCCCTCTGGCTGGCAGGGATTGCTCCTGTGGCTGCAATAGCATCATCCAGAGGTCTGGAGGAGGGTTGTGACCTGCTGGTGATGCCAATTCAATTTCTGCTTTGAGCCAAAGCCCCAAAACCTCCAGAAGAGACTCCTCCTGACACCTGGAGGACACAGACCCAGGGACCTCCTGCTACACGTGTGGGATGAGAGGAGTCTGTGCTGGCCTTCTGGAAGTCTCAGAGTAGGAAATGGGACACTGACCTGAAGAATTTGGGCTGTGCCAGCCGAGATGTGGGAGCAAGGAAAGAGCTGTGGGTCACCTCAGCATCCATGGGACACCAAAGGGTTTGGGGGGAGGAGGGTGTTGGGCTCCATCCCGAAGCCAGAGCACTTTATGGAGGGGAGGCTGGGGCTCTGTCTGCTCCTCTGACCTGCTCTCACTGTCCTGTTTTATCCCCAAACCCTCCACAGATCCAGTGCTGTATCCATGGCAGTCAGGGCTTTCCTATTCACGGCTTTCCTTTGTGTCATGGTGAGCAAGAACCTTCTGAAGATGCAGACTTTCAAGGGAAGATGGGATTTTCCTGCCTGGAAAGCCACCAGCTCTTGAGCCAGGAATGCAGGAGAAATCCCTGTTCTTACCAGCTCTTTTATCATTTCTCAGTGTGCCTGGGAGAACGTGGGGCTCGGCTGCACGGAACGACTGCAGCCACACAAGGAGCTAAAGGATTGCCCTGCACGCCCAGCAGAAAATATTGTGACACTTAAAATACCGGCTGGGAGCTGCAAAAAATGGCAACAGTGATTTTCTTCAGAAAACAGTCACTTAAGTGCTCCTTAGCGGGCTAAATTTGTCACCAAAAGCGACACAAACAGGCGTTTTCTGGAGCTGTTAACAGTGACCGGAGGAGGGGAATGTTCGGGGCAGTTGTGACAGTGGTTCTTTTTTTGGACAGCAGGAGTTGTTAAGTGAGGAAGGGTGGGACAGCACATCCTATTTTTCAGCCATTCCTTGGTTTTCCTGCCTTTTCCCAGCTCGTGGCCTCTGGTGGGTTCACTGGAGGGGTTGGGGTGGCAGAAGATGCTGGTTCTGTTTGCCTTGGGAAAAGCATTTGAGCTCCTTCACAGCTGCAGCCTCTTCATCCCTCTCCTTCTCCGCCCTCCTTTCACACCTGCCTTTGAAATGGAGATAGAATAAAGAAACAATTTTCATTTTTCAGCCTTTGTGATCTTCAAATGGAGGTGGCCTGGCAGCGGAGAACTGTAGTGTTGCTGGTGTTAGGCTGGAATCACCTTCCCTGGATATTGAAAATAGTGTCTGCTCTAATTAGCCCGCTAAGTACTCGTCTCCTCGTCTTGTTTGAAGTGTCAAATTTTCATTACAGAACAAACAAGCAGCTCCTTAGAAAATTTTCTCTCAGTTAGGAGCAAGCAGGAACTGGTTTATTGGCTTAAAAAGTGAGAAATGGGAGGAATAAAAGTACAATCTGCTGCTGGTTCCTGCCTTTCCCATCGGACCCGCTCTGTCACATTGTGGATGGCAGGAGGAGCAGCTAATGCATCATGTTCTCTCTGTCACCACTAACGTGGAGTGGCATGTCAGATTATGTCCTGTCACCAAAATCGTGTCATTAACCACTGGAAACATAAGAAAACCCACAGACAATTAAAACAATCCCGAGGCAAAAAAAAAAAAAAAAAAAAAAAATTCAATTTGAAGGAAAACAAATAATCAAATAGGACGTTTTCTTACATGAAATTAATTCGGTTTTGTTTACACAAGAACTGCTGTTGAAGCTGCCAGAATTTCCTGAAGATCTTTGTCTCTGCTTCAATTATTTGCTGTTCCGGAGGATTTCACGGGGCTGTTGCAGTGGGATGTCACACAGCCCGTCAGCTCCTGCTCTGCCACGTACCTGCCTCGCTGGAAAACCCTACAGGGGATCAGGAAAATGTAGATTTTGCTCTGATGTTGCTGGAGGAGATGAATCCTGTTCTCCCTGGCTGTACATCCACACCTGATGTAGAACCTGGGCAGGGAGATAAATCCAGATAAAACCTACACGGGCTTCTCTCCTCTCCAGATCCCACATGACAGTCGGCTCTATTCCCTGTCTCCGGAGATCTCTCTCCTTTGGAAGCAGGAAGATGTGCAGTGTTACAGTTCCAGGATGGATTTTGGTACAGCCTGGAGCTTGCCTAGCAGAGAAATATTGCCCCATGCCTGTTTCAAGGCCAATTTGTGGGTTTGTGTGATGGGTTGAACACACAGGGGTGTTCTCTGAGCCTTTCCTCTGCATCGTTGTTTGAGGACTCGGGCTGCATCTGGGATACGAGTTCCTGGGATGAGCAGGGAAAGGGACACTCAAAGCAGTGAGGGGACAACTGTTCTCCTGCAGATACATCAGCTCAGGCAGCTGAATTGGCTTGTCCAGCTGGAGCAGAGCAGAGGGCAGAGCTCAGCAGGGCTGCAGCTCCGACCTCTGATCCCTGAGAGCAGGGACAGCGCCCAGGGAATGGCTGGAGCTGGGTCAGGGCAGGCTCAGGTGGGATCTCAGCACAAGGTTCTTCCCCCAGAGGGTGGTGGGCACTGCCCAGGCTGCCCAGGGCAGTGGGCACGGCCCCAAGGCTGCCAGAGCTGCAGGAGGGTTTGGATGATGCTCTGGGGCACAGGGGGGGACTCTTGGGGCTGGTCCTGTGCAGGGCTGAGGGTTGGGCTGGATGCTCCTTGTGGGTCCCTTCCAGCTCAGGGTAGTCTATTAATTTCTAGTCTGCCCTGAGGATGAAAAGAGTCCCTTCAGTAGGTGATTCAGAGCAAGAAGCCAAGAAACTCCTCCAGATTCCTGCATGAAAAAGTCCCTTTTCCCCTCATCAGCTGCAGAGGGGCCATGGAGGGACCTTCTGCCATGAAGATCCCACCGTGCTGTTCCAAGGAAGCTCTGGAGTGACCCTCTGGCTCTCCTGGAGCTCCCATGGGACCGTCCCATGCAGGCAGGAGAACCAAGGCACAGAGGTGGCCTCTGTCCGAAGACTTACGAAATGGCCTTCAAAAAACACAGCCTGGAAATGAGGAGCTCTTGGAGCTTGGGAGGAGCGAGGTCTTGGCTTGGCAGGAGCTGCAGCAGAAGCTGCGAGGAGCCCACGGAGCCGGGGCTGGGGGTTATGAATGAGTCTCTTTATGTGCCTGCCAGCAAAAGCAAGGGCTGGATCGACGGCCGGGAAAGCTCCTTTTAAGGGGTTTTGGTCTTGCCTTGCATTCTCCCGGGATTTTATTTTTAAGGTGACCTTCAAAGGATGTCTTCTAGAAAGCCAGTTGTGCCGGGCTGTGATTTCTCGGCGACGCATAAAGAAGCCCTGAACGGTTTTGAAATGTCTGTGTTAGTTTAGGCTTGACGGTCGCTCTCGAACGAGCAGGAAAGTTGACTCTGGTTTTGTTGGAAGCCCTGCTGGTCTCCTAAGGCATCTACTGGGAGAGAGGCTTTAATGTCTGGACTCCTCCAGTGAGTTCACTGTTCAAAGAAACTTGGGAATGGAATAAAAAACACTTCATGAAACCATCTCCCTTCTGCTGATGTTATAAAGACAAATACTGCTCTTTTCCTTTGTAGCTGTCTCATTTCAGTGACTCACAGAAATGTCTTAATCTCTTTATTGATTTTCTTTTCACTTATCTTTATCCTCTCTTTATTTTACCTTACCTGGTCACCCGTTTATGAAACGGAAATTGGCAATTACTGGATAATAAAGAATATTCTTGATGAGGAATGTGTTTGTGTCAGGATGTGGGCTTGGCCAAGCTCTGGAGGCTGTGCTGTGCTGCGGGGCATTGACGAAAGTGGTTCTTTGTTTGAACAGCAGGTTTTTAGGTGAGGACGGGTGGGAGAGAGTGCGCTGGAGCCTGGATAATACATCCTATTTTTCAGCCGTTCCTTGGCTGTGCTGCCCTTTCCCTGCTCCAAGCCTGCGGTGGATTCATACAAATACAGGAATAAGCAAGTCCCCACCGTGTGGCTGATTGTATTTATTCCTGCATTGGCTGGAAGCACATCCTCAGAGATCCGCTGGAATCCACATCCTTGTGGGAAGGAAGGTTGTTTCCAGTGTTATGTCACCTCCAAATTCCCAGCTCCCATGGCAAAGCTGCCACTAAACTCCGTGTAAGCTCAGCACTGGAAGCGATGCCAAGCCTGGTGCAGGCAGGGACCTGCAAAGGTGATTTCCCAGGCACAGGTGATGCCCAGACTCTGTGCCAGCGCTAACTTGGCACCAGATCTGCAGTGCCCTTGTGGATTAAATGGAAGAGTGTGTAGCAAGAGAGAACAGGATGGATGATGCCATTGATTCCGAGCCCCCATGGCAAGGCAGGTTGGAACAAGCTGCCTCCGAGCCCTGCTCAGCTTCTCGTATCTTTTCCTTGAAACAAGAAGCAATAAGTGTTCCGCAGGTATTTAGCAAATGTTAGGGCATATTCCAGCAATATTTCCGCTTCTGAAGGATCCAAATTCAAGAACTTCCAAGCTCTTGGCCCAGAGTGCTCCAGGGATGCTGCTGAGTGCCAGCACTCAGGGCTGGGGATGTGAACTTTACCTAAATATATGTTTGTGTTTATACAAACAAGGCAGCGACATAAAGAGCTTTATTTACCGAAATCAATAAACTTGTTAACTTGCTCTTCTCTATCAGAAAAGATTAGTAACTAATCCTTTCTCCTTCACCTTGGGGGCAGTCCAGGCATATTTATTACAGAATAGGAACTTTTCTGCAGCAGCTTGGGGGATCATTAGAGCAATCACATGGACAGCACAGCTCCCTGCAGATAGAGATGCCCAACCACCAACACCTGCCCCGAGCTGGGGCTGCCCAAGGGAAACAAGGACCCAGGGAAACTTTTGCGGAGCTCATGGATTCAAGGGCAAGAGCAATGGAGCTGGGAAGGGTCTGGAGCAGCAGGAGCAGCTGAGGGAGCTGGGGGGGCTCAGCCTGGAGAAAAGGAGGCTCAGGGGGGACTTTCCTTCCTCCCTTTCCTTTTCCTTCCTATCTTTCCTTTTCCTTCTTCCCTCCCTTTCCTTCTTCCCTCCCTTTCCTTTCCTTTCCTTTCCTTTCC